>SNQJ01S0141912.1:0-24762 GCA_010110895.2 Picea sitchensis | reverse complement strand
CCAGTTGTTGGGCATGATTGTGAATTTTCCCACTTCCACATGGCAACCCATGACTGGTCCACGTGGCAACCAAACATTGGCCCACTTCACCTCTTTGTATAGTCATCCTGCCATGTCACCCTACCACGTGTCATATGGATGCCACATCATCCTGCCATGTAGTGTATGGATACCATGTGTCCTTTACGGACTGCCACATGGCACGTTTTCATTATTCCACATGTCGGCCTGAAAAGTCCAAAAATGATTGACATGTGGAAGCCTCTAGTGTTGCCACATCATCATGCTGACATCATGTTGATGTCATCACAAAATGTGTGGCCCTCTATGCTTTCCACATATGTTGTACGGATGATGACATCATCTGTATTGATACTGATGTCAGCAGTATAGATGCTGACTCATCCATGTTGACTGGGCTATGTTGACCAAAATTTTGACCACGAATATCTTTCCATCCATAACTCCGTTTGACGAGCCATTTGCGTTGTTACAAATATTGCGACACGTTATTCACGATCATACCATTTTCACTTAGTTTTGGTAAATTTGAAGTTTTTCCTTTTCTCTGTCTGTTGAAGCCATTCTGAGTGTTCTGAGTTGCCTTTGCGAGTTCTGAATTGTTCTTAGCCTTCTCTGGATCCTTTTTGGATCATGCTTTCCCACTAAGAGATTTTTGGACCACCAAAATCTTTCATCAATCAAAGGGCAAGTGAGGGAAGAGTCCCCTTACTTTGTGCTTCTCAATAAACTTTGCCTTGCTTGGATGTGTGCCCTTTAAGCCTACTTAAAGATAATCAACATCACCCCTGCGTGAAGTCCTCATCCTTCTGTCCAGGATGATATATTCCTGTAACTCATCCAAGTATTGAGGTGAAAGCTCATCACCTAAAGGTATTGAAACATCCTCATCTTGATCCATGATCATGGGAGGCTCAAAAAGTTTGAAGTTCTCTACATTCACAACTGAGTAAATATGCATATAAGGTGGAATATCTAAACAAAAAGCATCGGTGTCGTTTTTATCCAAGATAGTGAAGGGTCCATAACGAATGGGCTTGAGTTTCTTTCCTTCACCCTTCAATCTTTCTTTGGTGATGTGAAGCCATACTCCATCTCCAAATTGGAAATGATGATCAACCTTGTGCTTGTCATGTCGGGATTTATACTGTGCTTGACTTTTCTCCAACTGTTCCCTAACTTCCTCGTGTATCTGCTGGATCCTCTGGATGAACTTGCAGGTGCCGTACTTTGTTCATTCTTCATTCACATCGGCATCTGTCCCATACATCAAGTCTAAAGGAACCTTGTGTAGGTACCCAAAACATGTCTCAAAAGGTGAACTAGAAGTGGAGGAATGTAAAGGTCGATTGTAAGCATGTTGTATATAGGGTATATGTTCATCCCATAACTTGGGATACTTGTTGTAGTAGCCTCGAAGCAAAAGTACCAATGTTATGTTTACCACCTATGTCTGTCCTTCAATCTGTGGATGAAGAGCAGTGCTCCTCTCCAATTTGGTGTCCATCATTCTCCACAAGCTAGTCCACAAATCCCCAAGGAATCGATTATCTCGATCCGAGACAATGGATGTGGGTAACCCAAAGTGAACCCAAACATAATGAAAGAAGAGATTAGCAGTCTTCTCAACAATGATCTACTTTTTACATGGAATCAAGATACACATCTTGCTAAACCTATCCAGTATGACATACAAATAATCATGACCCACTTTGGTCATTGGTAAAATCCCTACAAAATCCATGGAAATGATTTTCCATGGATGTGATGGAACATGAAGTGGTGAGTATAGCCCCAATTTTCTATTAGTGGGCTTACATGTAGAACACATCACACACCCCTTTACATATTTAGTTACAATTTCTTTCATTTGATGCCAATAACAAAACCTCTACAAATGAGCCATAGTTTTCCCTACCACAAAATGCCCAGACACAAGAGAAGTGTGAGCTCCTCGTATTACATGGACTCGTTCATTTGTAGGAATACATAATTTTCCAAGATGGTAGAGTAGTTTTCCCTGTAGACAATATTTATCTACCTGTGCACCATGGGTTAGCTTCTCATATACTTCTTTAAAATCTTCATCGATGGCATATTATTCTACATAGCTATCATGAAATAAAGAAGTATTCTTCAAAATAATACAACCAACAATAGGAGTTCTAGAAAGCATATAAACTACCTTGTTACTTGTATGCTTCGTGTACTTGATTACCAAATGAAATTGTTGTAGAAAGCCCATCCATCTATAGTGTCGAGATTCTTGTTGTAATATACTAGATATAAAAAGTATGCAGAACATAAATAAAATGCTAGAAATGGTAGAATAACAACAATATAACCAGAACAATCACCACAATAACACTGAAATGATATAAGAATAACAACAAAAACAACACTTTGATTCTAGTATCTATAAGATGAATTTGGATGCTTATCAATTGGGTCAACTAGTCCAAGTGGGTTTGGGATGGCATTTTATCATCCCCAATTGAGTCCTATTAATTTAAGTGGCATGTTCAACTCATAATGAGTATATTATTCTAATATATCTGAGCCTTCTTGTTCACCTGACCTTGTGCCCTAAAGAATCTAGGCATACCTTGAGGGAGTACCCAAGGGTTTTCCCCTAGATATGTTACTTAGAAATAGAAGAAGAAAAAAAGATGAAATTGGTATCCTAGGTACCATTTTGGAAGGATTGGAAATGGATCATATGAGAAGTCCTTTAAATATTAAAAAACTAAATAACTCTAAAGTCTATTACATTATCTGATTAAATCCCCAACTTATCTCAACTTAAGAAGAACCATGCCATTGAAATTGAAATAATTTCCATTAATGACCACAATAGGTCAATGATAGACAAAGTTGCAACAAGTAATAATAATAAAGAAAAGTTCTTCGGGCATCTCCTCTTGAAAAGAAAAAAAGAAAATGGCATAGTTGTTAAAGTTCAAAATGCTCATGAAAACAACCAAAACACGAGATAAGTCAACTGTTCTCAATACCCAAAAAATAAATGAATCACGTTATGACGACTCACATGAATATACATTACAAATGAGGTAGACCCTAAAATATATAGGACTAAGGTTTAGATTAGCTACCCCTAAACCCATAAAAACATGGGACCAAAAGCCTACATAATAACCACCAATATGCACTATAAATGTTGATTAAGAGAAAGTCAAATCAAATTAATGTGAATTTAGGCCACAAGTCAAGGTAAAAAATTCAATATTGGCCAACATATCTCCATTATTCCCCCTTAAGATTGACTTGGAGAAACAAATAAGGAAATTTGACATAAATAATAATGGACCAGATATTACATCACAACTAGGTCCAAGGGTTAGCTCAATTGGTAAGAGGCTCTTGTGAAAAGTACATAGAGGTCTCAAGATCCATTTCTGATCTAGGATCTTTTCGTCCGGTGACTTATTAAAGAATTGTATTAAATGAGCATAAACTAAAGTACACCATAAAGAAGGAAAATCTCAAAAAGAAAGAGACATAAGCATGAAATATGAACACAAAAACTTGATAACGGAGTTTGTCCCTGGTGGACTACGTCCTTTTTATTAACTCCACAAAAGAATTCGGAAAAATACATAAGTATACCTCATTCTGGAGTTCATCTACATAAGATTTCTTCAGATGAGAAAAAAAACATCACCACCATGTTTGTGGCATCGAATTACCTAAAAATGACTGTCTCCATGCCTCGATCTGAGTCTGGCAATTTCGGACCCAAGAAAAATCTCGCCTCATTTTCCGTCCTTCGACCTGCAACTAATGACTGGAAAATTTTCTTGAAATGAGTGCCTCTGTCTAGAAATTCGTGCCAATTTCATACGGTTGTGCCCTTGGTTCTCCTCCCATACACTGGCGGAAGCCCCAATTTATAATAAAATATGGGCAGTTATGAATTAATGGGGTCGTTGGCCTAGCAACGAGTGGATGCTATATTAAGGCTTTGGTTCGAGGAGGTCCCGGGGTCAAACCCGCGGGCCTCCATTTTGTTTTGTGTATTGTTTGATGGTTGGATATAATTGGTGGAAATACTACCAAAATGGCGGAGATTCTGGCAGAGGTATAGGCGGACTTCTAATTTTCGCGGGGTTTCTATATTTGGTGGACCGGTGGAATATGACGCCAATCTGGCAGAACCGCCAAACGTTTTGGTGGTATATTTAATATATATATTTTTTTGAATTTCCAGTTGTTGGGCATCATTGGACATTTTCCCACTTCCACATGGTAGCCCATGACTAGGCCACATGGCAGCCAAACATTGGCCCACGTCACCTCTTTGTATAGTCATCCTACCACGTCACCCTGCCACGTGTCGTATGGATGCCACATCATCCTGCCATGTAGTGTATGGATACCATGTGTCTTGTACGGACTGCCATGTGGGATGTTTTCATTGGTCCACATGTCAGCCCAAAAAGTCCAAAAAATGACTGACACGTGGCAGCCTCTAGTGCTTCCACGTCATCATGCTGACATCATGTTGATGTCATCATGAAACATGTCGCCCTCTGTGCTTTCCACATATGTTGTATGGATGATGACATCATATATACTAATGCTGATGTCAACAGTACTGATGCTGACTCATCCCTGTTGACTAGGCTAGGTTGACCAAAACTTTGACCGTGAATATGTTTCCATCCATAACTCTGTTTGACGAGTCGTTTGCGTTGTTACAAATGTTGTGACATGTTCTTCACGATCATGCCATTTTCACTTAGTTTTGGGAAATTTGAAGTTTTTCCCTTTCTATGTCTGCTGAAGCCATTCTAAGGGTTCTGAGTTGCCTCTGCGAGTTCTGAATTGCTCTGATCCTTCTCTGAATCCTTTTTGGATCACGCTTTCCCACTGAGATATTTTTGGACCACCAAAAGATTTCATCAATCAACGGGTAAGTGAGGGAAGAGTCCCCTTACTTTGTCCTTCTCAATCCACTTTGCCTTGCTTGGATGTGTGCCCTTTAAGCCTACTCGAAGATAATCAACATCACCCCTGCATGAAGTCCTCATCCTTCTGTCTTGACCTAATCCCCTTCTGCAAATTTCCGTTCAGAACGACCTTGATTTGCTTGTTTCTTCATGTGATCATGTGCCATCACCAAATTCTCTTTAAGGGTACGGAGAATAGCCTCTCGGACTGTAAGCATTTGGTCAACTTCCTGGACCTTTGAGACACTAGGTAAGTATGAGAAAACTGAAGGTGGATTTTGTCCATATACCACTTCAAAAGGAGTCATGGGTGTATCTGTATGGTTTGAAGTGTTGTACCACCATTCAGCTAGGGCTAACCATTGAGCCCACTAATTTTGATTTTCTGAGGAAAAACACCACAAATATGTTTCCAAACACTTGTTGACAACTTCTGTTTGACCATCAATCTGGGGATGATAAGCTGTGCTGAGATGCAATTGGGTGCCTTGTAGCTTGAACAGTTCTTGCCAATAAGAAGATTGGAAAAACACTTCAAATATGTTTCTAAACACTTATTGAAAACTTCTGTTTGAAAATCAGTGTGGGGACGATAAGTTGTGATGAGATGCAATTGGGAGCCTTATAGGCGTCTTTTGTAATGTATAAATAAATATCTAAGCGATGTAAGAAGTAGTTCTAATTGGCTTTGTCCAAGAGCTTGTGAAGGTTTCTAAGTGCGAATAGTTCTGAATTGTTTGTGCATACTGAGACTTGCAGAGTTAAGTGCAAGGGATTGTACGAAGGTTTTGTGCCCTGGCCTAAATTGGGGAAGGAGGATATGGCGAGGTGCGCACAAATCTTCTGTCCTACGCGGAGTTGGCTTTGTGTCTTCGTGCATGTAAGAAGATTGGAAGAGACTAATATGAAGAGAAGAAGATTGATGGACGTAGCCCCACATTGTGGTGAACCACGTATATCCTATGTTGATGTGCTTTATGCAATGTTATCTATGTTGTTTATGTACTTATTTGCTTAATATTAATACATGATAAGTAGATCCATTGATGTTTAGTGCTTAGTATATGAATGAATTCTAGATCTATTCAGATGCCATGTGCTAACTAATTAGGTGTGCTTAGATCTTGATTAATGCTGCGATGTTCTATAATAAGTGTTTAACCCACGATGTGAATATGGGTTAAATACTAATGAATGTTAATTGTTAAGTTCTTTGTTAAGCATTGTGATCACAGATCTGTGTCCCAACTAGGCTGTAGACACCTGAGTCATGCAACCCCCCCTGCCTCTACCTCTAGTGAGACTTCATCTACTTCGCAGGTGTTGCCGAAAGGGCCGGTAGTTAGGGTTTTTTTGGTGTGTTGTTGAAGCATTGAATCTTGGGTCTTCCCCTGTTCCAAAAATGGTTTTGTTGCTGGGACCTGAAACTATGATTGTTGGGAAATGAAGAAAAGAAAAAGATATGTGCATAGATCTGTTGTTGTAGTGCACAGTATTCTACTTGACTCGTGAAGCTTTGTGCTAAGAAGAGAAGTTTGATCTGAAGAAAAAAGGTAAGATCTTAGAGCGTTGTGCTCTAGAAAAAGTAATCTAAGTGGAAATTTTTTCTTCGCAAGTATGAATCTAGGTATGTTTGATATATATTGTCCTAGTCTGAAAACTAGGGCATGACTATAAGAAAGAAGATTTGATATGAATAAATTTGATAGATTTAGTGAAAGATATGTTATTCCTATGCATAGAAAGAATTTTTGGACTAACAAGTGGATGCAGGACCCTAGAAAGAATTTTTGCAGATTGCAGGTCCATGACTGTGATCCCAATGCACAGTAAAGGAAAGGTTGGGGATCGTTTAAAAGAAAGAGAGGACTGACACTTTGTTATAGTTGCAGAAGACCGGGACATCTTACTAAGGAATGCCCTGGTGTAGGCCCTACTTGTCTTTGTTGTAAATTTGTTGATCATGAGGTTTTGGATTTCCCTAGAATAATTGATAAAGTTGAAAAGATGAACATGAGACAAGAAAACTATGAAGAAGGTCTAGAGACTAAGGATATACTAGAGCACCAGAAAGAATCAGAGACTATATTAATGCAGATGAAAGAAACACTGAATGATCACAGAAACAAGAATAGGATACTTTGATATAGACTGTGTTCTGGATGAAGAAACACATTTGAATATCATGCCAGAAAACACTTGGGAAATTTTGGGAAAGCCTGCTATGATTCCTTCACTAGGAGGGATAGGATTATTTAAATGAAAGATGATAACCCTATATGGAAGATTTACTCATGTACCTATGATCGCCCATGGAGCATCGACTGAAGAAGAATTTGAGGTCATTAAGTTTGTTGAGAATAACACTCCTTTTGCACTTATGTTAGGAAATCCCTGGATTGAGAAAGATCAGATCGAGAGGAAAGTAGAGGAAGAAGCTAGAGAACAAAAAAACCAAGAATTAAGGGACTTTATAGCCAAGAAAATAGAGCGACTAATACAAGAACAAGAGGACAAGTCGAAGCAACTGAGGGCCAGAGAATTAGTTGTCGAGGTTGAAAGAACACAAGAAGGCTTAAAGAATCTATCCACGTAGGAGAGAAGAGCACCTACCCCAGAAATAGTAAGAGAAGAAGTATCACATTTGAACTCTATGAAACACCCTCAACAATGCGAAGTTACTACATTAAAAGAAAATAAGAATACGAATGGAAAGAGGAACCCAGAGACTCAGAGCATAGGGAAGAAAGCAAGAAATCTCAACAAGAAGAAAGAAAATTTAGAAAGACTGCAGAAGGTTCTAGAGAAGACTTCGCAGAAGGCAGGCTTGCAGAACTTGAACCTCACCAGAATAGCAGAACAACGCAGAATGGAAATTTGACTCGGTGAAACAATATGACCATTGGAGGTGTCCCAATTGTTACAAAGATGCTCTAGAATGGCTAGAAACGTAGTTATTACCAGAAAGACCTCCATTGGACCATTGGGACTATGCCATAACAGATGGATTCGTATTGATTAAGGCATTTCGACCCATTGAAGGAATTTGTTACAACGTTGCTTATTTAATCTGTCGAATGTTGCACTGGGACCAATTTTCCAACCTGAGATATTCGAGCCTACAAAGAATTGATCGCATACTGTGTTGTACTATCTAGACCTCATCGTCCATTCGATTACCTTGAGTGTCTATTCGCCTACCCGAGCTATTCGAATACGAGTGTGCATGTCGAGCGACCTTAGCGCAGCAGAGAAATATGTAGAAGAGATATCAGTCAACCTTATGGATGAGAGAGTCCTGTCCACAGGATTGCATGCCTCATTGACGGGAGGAGTGCAAGCATCCCCCTGGACTGCATGTCGCTCTATTCGAGCAACGACCGATAAAAGAAGAAAGCACCACGACGATCTGGCAAACGCAAAGAATATCCCATCAGTCTTGCTCGACTACATCTCGCTTCTTGCTAGCATGGTTAGTCGTGATAACATCCTGCATGACTTAGAGTACACGCTCATCACTACGTACCTCCTGAAGGGGATATGCACAGTCGGACTACAACTAGGACTAATCCCAGATCTCAAGATAAGTGACTTTAACCTGGGAGACATGAATAACTATGTGATGCTCCCACCGCATCAGTACCTGACAAAGATGACTAGGAAGAAGCCCAATATAGTTTCCCAGCCATGGATTAAAGAGATCGAGCGACCGACGATGCTAAATGTGATGAAGATCCCCCACTTCGGTAGACATCAGAAGGTTAAAGCATGCACTAAACTCCTCATGTCATTCTACCATGGAGGTTATCTCTGGTTGGATAGAAGCGTGACTGTGGTTCCGACACTGATCCACCTGATCACCGTATTGAGCATTCAAGCACCAGACCCTCACTAGTTCTACCCAGAGAAGGCTGCAGATTGCTCCCTGGTGAGATAGATCAAGGAGACCTATGGCGATGTGGAGAAGGGGAAGTGAGGCTACAAGGTATCCTCAATCCAAGATGGTGCAGTACGCCTAGCTTGTCAACTGATAACAGGAAATATCGTCAGAAAGAATCGTTCTACACAGGTCACGGGATTCGTCGTCGACCTCGCAGGGAAGTGTGTTGAAGACATGCAGATGAAATGCATGAGCTACCTCATCAAGGAGTTGTATAAGGACTGCTGCGAAGTGCAAGATCAAGGCTACGAGTTCAACTTTAGTTGGTTGTTGATCTTAATAGCATTTGTCACTTGGGAGATGCCAGAGGGAGCGACATTCTCAGAATTTGAGCCATCAGAACCATTGGTCACGAGGTTCACCACCTTGTGGTATACAAGTGATAAGGTGAAGCAGTGGAATTCAAATGTGTTGTTCCACGCTTACTACTTACATCTCATGCATGCCATTGAATCATTCCCCTGAATGACTATGAACACCTTGCATACTTATTGGCCACTAGCGAAGTTTCGTGCATACCGCCACTTCATCTACATCACTGCACGTAGGGACAAAATCAAGGAGGAGCTACAGTCTTACTATAAGTTGACTGAGGAAGACATGGAGGAGGTAACCAAAGAATGGTCAGTTGAATTCCTTTTACCGGTTGGAGATGCAGAACTCTCCGACCCCGACCTCATCGGAAGTCCTATGGTCACTAGGACTGAGTATGCTGGACCAAGCAGCGCAAAGAAAAAGAAGAAAAAGGAGTAAGTGCAGGACATAGATAGCGCATCAAAGGAAACTACATCTGAATCACCTGGAGGAGGAGGAGGCAACGAAGTAAACCAAGAGGAGGAAGGGGAAGAAGACAAGTAATTTCTACACCTCGCATGACTCGTGGGACAAATGAATGGTACTTTGATTACTTTAGAGTATTTTCAAACATAATAAACAACTTTAAGTTGTTGACAAAAAATTGTTTAAAAGTATTTGTAAGATGCATTCCTAATTCTAGTATCTATAAGATGAATTTGGATGCTTATCAATTGGGTCAACTAGTCCAAGTGGGTTTGGGATGGCATTTTACCATCCCCAATCGAGTCCTATTCCTTTAAGTGACATATTCAACTCATAATGAGTATACTATTGTAATAGATCCGAGCCTTCATGTTCACCTGACCTTGTGCCCTAAAGAATCTAGGCATACCTTGAGGGAGTACCCAAGGGTTTTCCCCTAGATATGTTACCTAGAAATAAAAGAAGAAAAGAAGATGAACTTGGTATCCTAGGTACCAGTTTGGAAGGATTGGAAATGGATCATATGAGAAGTCCTTTAAATACTAAAAAACTAAATAACTCTAAAGTCTATTACATTATCTAATTAAATCCCCAACTTATCTCAACTTAAGAAGAACCATGCCATTGAAATTGAAATAATTTCCATTAATGACCACAACAGGTCAATGATACACAAAGTTGTAATAAGTAATAATAATAAAGAAAAGTTCTTAGGGCATCTCCTCTTGAAAAGAAAAAAAGAAAATGGCCTAGTTGTTAAAGTTCAAAATGCTCATGAAAACAACCAAAACACAAGATAAGTCAAGTGTTCTCAATACCCAAAAAATAAATGAATCATGTTATGACAACTCACATGAATATACATTACAAATGAGGTAGACCCTAAAATATATAGGAGTAAGGTTTAGATTAGCTATCCCTAAACCCATAAAAACATGGGACCAAAAGCCTAAATAATAACCACCAATATGCACTATAAATGTTGATTAAGAGAAAGTCAAATCAAATTAATGGGAATTTAGGCCACAAGTCAAGGTAAAAAAGTCAATATTGGCCAAGACATCTCCATTATTCCCCCTTAAGATTGACTTGGAGAAACAAATGAGGAAATTTGACATAAATAATAATTGACTAGATATTACATCACAACTAGGTCCAAGGGTTAGCTCAATTGGTAAGAGGCTCTTGTGCAAAGTACATAGAGGTCTCAAGATCCATTTCTAATCTAGGATCCTTTCATCCGGTGACTTGTTAAAGAATTGTATTAAATGAACATAAACTAAAGTACACCATAAAGAAGGAAAAAATCAAAAGGAAAGTGACATAAGCATGAAATATGAACACAAAACCTTGATAAAGGAGTTCGTCCCTGGTGGACTACGTCTCCTAGTCCTGCTCTCAAATGGGTACGCCTTTTTATTAACTCCACAAAAGAATTCGGAAAAATACATAAGTATACCTCATTCTGGAGTTCATCTACATAATATTTGCTTAGATTAGAAAACAAACATCACCACCGCATTTGTGGCATCGAATTACGTAAAAATGAATGTATCCATGCCTCGATCCGAGTCTGGCACTTTTGGACCCAAGAAAAATTTTGCCTCATTTTCCGTGCTTGCACCTACAACCAATGACTGGAAAATTTTCTCGAAATGAGTGCCTCTGTCTAGAAATTCATGCCAATTTTACACAGTCGTGCCCTTGGTTCTCCTCCCGTACACTGGTGGAAGTCCCTTTTTATAATAAAATCTGGGCAATCATGAATTAATGGGGCCATTGGCCTAGTGACGAGCGGATGCTATATTAAGGCTTTGGTTGGAGGAGGTCCCAAGGTTGAACCCGCGGGCCTCCGTTTTGTTTGGTGTGTTGTTTGGCGGTTGGATATATTTGGCCGAAATACTACCAAAATGGCAGAGATTCTGGCGGAGGTTTAGGCAGACTTCTAATTTTGGTAGGGCTACTATATTTGGTGGACCGGTGGAATATGCCACCAATTTGGCAGAACCACCGCTAGTTTTGGTGGTATATTTAATATAATCCACCGGGCCAGTTTTATGTGTATATTTACATATATATATATATATATATTTTGTTTTTTTGAATTTTTTTATTTTTTTGGATTTTTCATTTGTTGGGTGTTATTGGGAATTTTCCCACTGTTTTTGAATTTCCAGTTGTTGGGCATCATTGGGCATTTTCCCACTTCCGCATGGTTGCCCATGACTGGGCCACGTGGCAACCAAACATTGGCCCATGTCACCTCTTTGTACAGTAATCATGCCACGTCACCCTACCACGTGTCGTATGGATGCCATGTCATCATGTCATGTAGTGTATGGATACCACATGTCCTGTATGGAATGCCACATGGCATGATTGACATGTGGCAGCCTCTAGTGATGCCATGTCATCATGCTGACATCATGTTGATGTCATCATGAAACGTGTCACCCTCTGTGCTTTCCATGTATGTTGTACGGATGATGAAATCATCTGTACTGATGCTGATGTCAGCAATATGGATGCTAACTCATCCCTCTTGACTGGCCTACATTGACCAAAACTTTGACCGTGAATATCTTTCCATCCATAACTCTGTTTGACAAGCCATTTGCATCGTTACAAAGATTGCAACACGTTCTTCACAATCATGCCATTTTCACTTAGTTTTGGGAAATTAGAATTTTTTCCCTTTCTCTGTCTACTGAAGCCATTCTGAGTGTTTTGAGTTCCCTCTGTGAGTTCTGAATTGTTCTTAGCGTTCTCTGGATCCTTTTTGGATCAGGCTTTCCCACTAAGAGATTTTTGGACCACCAAAAGATTTCATCAATCAACGGGTAAGTGAGGGAAGAGTCCCCTTACTTTGTCCTTCTCAATCCACTTTGCCTTGCTTGGATGTGTGCCCTTTAAGCCTACTCGAAGATAATCAACATCACCCCTACGTCAAGTCCTCATCCTTCTGTCTAGGATGATATATTCCTGTAACTCATCCAAGGACTCAGGTGAAAACTCATCAACTGAAGGTATTGAAAGTTTCGCATCTTGATCCATGATCATGGGAGGCTCAAAAAGTTTGAAGTTCTCTACATTCACAACTGAGTAAATATGAATATAAGGTGGAAAATCTAAACAAAAAGCATTAGTGCCTCTTTTCTCCAAGATAGTGAAGGGTCCATAACGAATGGGCTTGAGTTTCTTTCCTTCACCCTTCAATCTTTCCTTGGTGATGTGAAGACATACTCGGTCTCCAACCTGGAACTGATGATCAACCTTGTGCTTGTCATGATGAGATTTATACTGTGCTTGACTTTTCTCCAACTGTTCCCTGACTTCCTCGTGTATCTGCTAGATCCTCTGGATGAACTTGCGGGCTCTGTCCTCTATTCATTCATCAATCACATCGGGATCTCTCCCATACATCAAGTCCAAAGGAACCTTGGGTAGGTACCCAAAACAATGCCTCAAAAGGTGAACTTGAAGTGGAGGAATGTAAATCTCGGTTGTAAGCATGTTGTATATAGGCTATATGTTCATCCCATAACTTGGGATGCTTGTTGTAGTAGCCTCGAAGCAAAAGTACCATTGTTATGTTTACCACCTATGTATGTCCTTCAGTCTGTGGATGAAGAGCAGTGCTCCTCTTCAAATTGGTGTCCATCATTCTCCACAAGCTAGTCCAAAAATCCGCAAGGAGTCGATTATCTTGATTTGAGACAATGGATGTGGGTAACCCAAAGTGAACCCAAACATACTGAAAGAAGAGATGTCTTCTCAACAATGATCTGTTTTTTACATGGAATCAAGATACACATCTTGCTAAACCTATCCACTATGACATACAAATAATCATGACCCCCTTTGGTCATTGGTAAAACCCCTACAAAATCCATGTAAATGCTTTCTCATGGATGTGATGGAACATGAAGTGGTGAGTATAGCCCCAATTTTCTATTAGTTGGATTACCTGTAGAACACATCACACACCCCTTTACATATTTAGTTACAATTGCTTTCATTTGAGGCCAATAACAAAACCTCTGCAAATGAGCCATAGTATTTCCTACCACAAAATGCCCAGACACAAGAGAAGTGTGAGCTTCTCGTATTACATGGACTCGTTCATTTGTAGGAATACATAATTTTACAAGATGGTAGATTAGTTTTCCCTGTGGACAATATTTCTCTACCTGTGCACCACAGGTTAGCTTCTCATATACTTCTTTAAAATCTTCATCAATGGCATATTGTTCTACATAGCTATCATGAGATAAAGAAGTATTCTTCAAAATAATAGAAGCAACAATAGGAGGTTTAGAAAGAATATCAATTACCATGTTACTTGTACCCTTCTTGTACTTGATTACCAAATGAAATTGTTTTAGAAAACCCATCCATCTGTAGTGTCGAGATTCTTGGTTCCTTTGTCAGGACCTGAAACTATGATTGTTAGGAATGGAAGAAAAGAAAAAGCTATGTGTATAGATCTGTTGTTGTAGTGCGTAGTATTCTACTTGACTTGTGAATCTTTGTGCTAAGAAGAGAAGTTCGATCTGAAGAAAAAAGGTAAGATCTTAAAGCTTTGTGCTCTGGAAAAGGTAATCTAAGTGGAAATTTTTGCTTTGCAAGTATGAATCTAGGTATGTTTGATATATTTTGTCCTAGTCTGAAAACTAGGGCATGACTAGAGTAAAGAAGATTTGATATGAATAAATTTGATAGAGTTAGTGAAAGATATATTATTCCTATGCATAGAAAGAATTTTTGCAGATTCCAGGTCCATGACTGTGATCCCAATGCGCAGTAAAGGAAAGCTTGGGGAACGTTTAAAAGAAAGAGAGGACTGACACTTTGTTATAGTTGCAAAAGACCGGGACATCTTACTAAGGAATGCCATGGTGTAGGCCCTACTTGTCTTTGTTGTAAATTTTTTGGTCATAAGATTTTGGATTTCCCTAGAATAATTGCTAAAGTTGAAAAGATGAACATGAGACAATAAATCTCTGAAGAAGGTCCACTGACTAAGGATATACTAGAGCACCAGAAAGAATAAGAGAAAATATTATTGCAGATGAAGGAAACACTGAATGATCACAGAGATATCATTTTACCAGAGATCTTAAAAGAGAAGGAGTACATAGAAACAAGAATAGGAGACTTCGACATAGACTGTGTTTTGGGTGAAGAAACACATGTGAATATCATGCCAGAAAGAACTTGGAAATTTTTGGGAAAGCCTGCTATGATTCCTTCATTAGGAGGGATAGGATTGTTTAAATGAAAGATGATAACCCTATGTGGCAGACTCGCCCATGGAGCATCGACTGAAGAAGAATTTGAGGTCATTAAGTTTGTTGAGAATATCACTCCTTTTGCACTTATGTTAGGAAAGCCTTGGATTGAGAAAGATCATATCTAGAGGAAAGCAGAGGAAGAAGCTATAGAACAAAAAAAACAAGAATTAAGGGACTTTATAGCCAAGAAAATAGAGCAACTAATACAAGAACAAGAGAACAAGTCAAAGCAACTAAGGGCCAGAGAATTATTTGTTGAGGTTGAAAGAACACAAGAAGGCTTAAAGAATCTATCCATGTAGGAGACAAGAGCACCTACCCCAGAAATTTTAAGAGAAGAAGTATCACATTTGAACCCTTTGAAAGACCCTCAACAGTGAGAAGTTACTACGTTAAAAGAAAATAAGAATAAGAATGGAAAGAGAAACCCAAAGACTGAGAGCATAGGGAAGAAATAAAGAAAGCTCAACAAGAAGAAAGCAAAGTTAGAAAGACTGCAGACAGCTCCATAGAAGACTTCCTGCTTGCAGAAATTGAACCACGTCGGAATAGCAGAGCAACACAGAATGGACATTTGAGTTAGTGAAAGCAATATGACGGTTGGAGGCATCCCGACCATTAAAACGATGCTCCATAACAGTTAGAAACGTAGTTATTTCCGGAAAGACCTCCATTGGACCATTGGGATCGTGCCATAACGGATGGATTCATATTGATTAAGGCATTTCGACCCGTTGAAGGAATTTGTTACACTGTTTCTTATTTAATCCGTCCAATGTCGCACTGGGACCACTTTTGCAACCTGAGATATTCGAGCCTACAAAGAATTGATCGCATACTACGTTGTATTGTCTAGACCTCACAGACCATTCGATTACATTGAGTGTTTGTTCGCCTACCTGAGCTATTCGATTACGAGCGTGCATGTCGGGCGACCTTAGCACAGCAGAGAAATATGTAGAAGAGATATCAATCGACCTTATGGATGAGAGAGTCACATCCATAGGAATACAGGCCTCATCGACGGGAGGATTGAAAGCATCCCCCTCGACTGCATGTCGCTCTAGTCAAGTAGCAATCGAGAAAATAAGAAAGCACCATGACGATCTGGCAAATGCAAAGAAGATCCCGTCGATCTTTCCCGACTACATCTCACCTCTGGCTGGTGTGGTTAGTCATGACAGCATCCTGTGTGACTTTGAGTACATGCTAATCATTGCGTACCTCCCGAAGGGGATACATGGAGTCAAACCGCAACTAGTACTAACCCAGATCTCAAGATAAGTGACTTTAAACTGGGAGACATGAAGAACTATGCAATTCTCGCACCACATTGGTACCTGACAAAGATGATAGGGAAGAAGCCCAATATAGTTCCCCAGCCATGGATTAAAGAGATCGAGCGATCGATGATCTTGAATGTGATGAATATCCCCCACTTCGGCATACATGAGGAGGTTAAAGCGTGCGTTAAACTTCTCATGTCATTCTACCAAGGAGTTTATCTCTGGTTGGATAGACCCATGACTGTGGATCTGACACTGATCCACCTGATCACCGGTTTGAGCATGCAAGAAACGACCCTCACCAGTTCTACCCAGGGAAGGCTGCAAATTGCTCCCTGGTGCAACGGATCAAGTAGAACTATGGTGATGTGGAGAAGGGGAAGCAAGGCTATAAGGTATCCTCCATCCAAGATGGTGTAGTACACCTAGATTTTCAGTTGATAGCAGGAAAGCTCGACAGAAAGTATCGTCCTATGCAGGTTAGAGGATTCATCGTCGACCTCGCAGGGAAGTGTGTTGAAGGCATGCAGATGAACTGGGTGAGCTACCTCGTCAACGAGTTGGATAAGGACTGTTGTGAAGTGCAGTATCAAGGATACGAGTTCCACTTTAGTTGGTTGTTGATCTTAATAAATTTTGTCACTTGGGAGATGCAAGAGGGAGCGACATTCCCGGAAGTTGAGCCATTAGAACCATTGGTCGCGAGGTTCACCACCTTGTGTTATACAAGTGATATGGTGAAGCAGTGGCAATCAACTGAGGTGTTCCATGCTTACTACTTACAGCTCATGCATGCCATTGAATCATTCCCTCGAATGACTCTGAACACCTTGCATACTTACAGGCCACTAGTGAAGTTCCACGCATACTGCCACTTCATCTACATCACTACGCACAGGGATGAAAGAAAGGAGGAGTTGTAGTCGTATTATAAGTTGACCGAGGAACACATGGAGAAGATAGCCAAAGAATGGTCAGTCGAATTCCTTGTACCGGTTGGACATACAGAACTCTTCGACCTCGATCTCATTGGAAGTCTTATGGTCACTAGGATTGAGTATGATGGACCAAGCACTGCAAAGAAAAATAAGAAAAAGGAGGAAGTGCAGGACATATACAACACATCAGAGGAAACTGCATTTGACTCACCTGGAGGAGGAGGAGGCAACGAAGTAAACCAAGAGCAGGAAGGGGAAGAAGACAAACAATTTTCACACTTCCCATGAATCGTGGGACAAATGAATGGTACTTTGATTACTTTAGAGTATTTTCAAACATAATAAACCACTTTAAGTTTTTGACAAAACATTATTTAAAAGGATTTGTAAGATCCATTCCTAATTCTAGTATCTATAAGATGAATTTGGATGCTTATCAATTTGGTCAACTAGTCCAAGTGGGTTTGGGATGGCATTTTACCGTCCCCAATCGAGTCCTATTCCTTTAAGTGACATGTTCAACTCATAACGAGTATACTATTGTAATAGATCTGAGCCTTCATGTTCACCTGACCTTGTGCCCTAAAGAATCTAGACATACCTTGAGGGAGTACCCAAGGGTTTTCCCCTAGATATGTTACCTAGAAATAAAAGAAGAAAAAAAGATGAACTTGGTATCCTAGGTACCAGTTTGGAAGGATTGGAAATGCATCATATGAGAATTCCTTTAAATATTAAAAAACCAAATAACTCTAAAGTCTATTACATTATCTGATTAAATCCCCAACTTATCTCAACTTAAGAAGAACCATGCCATTGAAATTGAAATAATTTCCATTAATGACCACAATAGGTCAATGATACACAAAGTTGTAACACGTAATAAGAATAACGAAAATTTCTTAGGGCATCTCCTCTTGAAAAGAAAAAAAGAAAATGGAATAGTTGTTAAAGTTCAAAATGCTCATGAAAACAACCAAAACACAAGATAAGTCAAGTGTTCTCAATACGCAAAAAATAAATGAATCACGTTATGACAACTCACATGAATATACATTACAAATGAGGTAGACCCTAAAATATATAGGAGTAAGGTTTAGATTAGCTACCCCTAAACCCATAAAAACATGCGACCAAAATCCTACATAATAACCACCAATGTGCACTATAAATGTTGATTAAGAGATTCAAATCAAATTAATGAGAATTTAGGCCACAAGTCAAGATTAAAAAGTCAATATTGACCAACACATCTGCATTATTCCCCCTTAAGATTGACTTGGAGAAACAAATAAGGAAATTTGACATAAATAATAATTGACCAAATATTACATCCCAACTAGGTCCAAGGTTTAGCTCAATTGGTAAGAGGCTCTTGTGCAAAGTACATAGAGGTCTCAAGATCCATTTCTGATCTAGGATCTTTTCATTTGGTGACTTATTAAAGAATTTTATTAAATGAGCATAAACTAAAGTACACCATAAAGAAGGAAAATCTCAAAAGGAAAGAGACATAAGAATGAAATATGAACAAAAAAACATGATAACGGAGTTCGTCCCTGGTGGACTACATCTCCGGGTCCTGCTCTCAAATGGGTAGGCCTTTTTATTAACTCCACAAAAAAATTCGGAAAAACACATAAGTATACCTCATTCTGGAGTTCATCTAGATAAGATTTGCTCAGATCAGAAAAAAAACATCACCACCTCGTTTATGGCAACGAATTACCTAAAAATGACTGTCTCCATGCCTCGATCCGAGTCTAGCACTTTCGAACCCAAGAAAAATCTCGCCTCATTTTTCGTGCTTGCACATGCAACTAATGGCTGGAAAATTTTCTCAAAATGTGTTCCTCTGTCTAGAAATTCATGCCAATTTCATACGGTCGTGCCCTAGGTTCTCCTCCCATACACTGGCGGAAGTCTCTTTTATAATAAAATATGGGCAGTTATGAATTAATGGGATCATTGGCCTAGTGGCGTGCAGATGCTATATTAAGGCCTTGGTTAGAGGAGGGCTTGGGGTCGAACCCTTGGGCCTCTGTTTTGTTTGTTGTATTGTATGGTGGTTGGATATATTTGGCGAAAATACTACCAAAATGGTGGAGATTCTGGAGGCGGTTTAGGGGGACTTCTAATTTTTGCGGGGCTTCTATATTTGGGGGACCGGTGGAATATGCTGCCAATCTAGCAGAACCGCCGCCAGTTTTGGCGATATATTTAATATATATATATTTTTGAATTTTCGGTTGTTGGGGATCATTGGGAATTTTCCCACTTCCATGTGGCAGCCTATGACTGGGCCATGTGGCAACCAAACATTGGCCCACGTCACCTCTTTGCATAGTCATCCTGCCACGTGTCGTATGGATGCCATGTATTGTATAGATACCATGTGTCCTGTATAGACTGCCATGTGGCACTTTTTCATTGGTCCACATGTCGGCCCAAAAAGTCCAAAAATGACTGACACATGGAAGCCTCTAGTGCTGCTACATCATCATGCTGACGTCATGTTGATGTCATCATGAAAAATGTCTCCCTCTATGGTTTCCACGTATGTTGTATGGTTGACAACATCATGTATACTGATGTTGATGTCAGTAGTACAGATGCTGACTCATCCCTATTGACTGGCCTACGTTGACCAAAACTTTGACCGCGAATATCTTTCCATCCATAACTCCATCTGATGAGCCATTTGCATCGTTACAAAGATTGCGACACGTTCTTCATGATCATGCCATTTTCACTTAGTTTTGGGAAATTTGAAGTTTTACCCTTTCTTTGTCTACTGAATCCATTCTGAGTGTTCTGAGTTGCCTTTACGAGTTCTAAACTGTTCTTATACTTCTATGGATCCTTTTTGGATCACGCTTTCCCACTGAGAGATTTTTGGACCACCAAAAGCTTTCATCAATCAATGGGTAAGTGAGGGAATATTCCCCTTACTTTTTCCTTCTCAATCCACTTTGCCTTCCTTGGATGTGTGCCTTTTAAGCCTACTCGAAGATAATCAACATCCCCCTGCATGAAGTCCTCATCCTTCTGTCCAGGATGATATATTCTTGTAACTCATCCAAGTACTCAAGTGAAAACTCATCCACTGAAGGTATTGAAACTTCCTCATCTTGATCCATGATCATGGGAGGCTCAAAAAGTTTCAAGTTCTCTACATTCACAACTGAGTAAATATGCATATAAGGTGGAATATCTAAACAAAAAGCATTAGTGCAACTTTTCTCTAAGATAGTGAAGGGTCCATAACGAATGGGCTTGAGTTTTTTTCCTTCACCCTTTAATATTTCCTTGGTGATGTGAATCCATACTCGATCTCCAACCTAGAACTGATGATCAACCTTGTGCTTGTCATGCAGAGCTTTATACTGTGCTTGTCTTTTCTCCAATTGTTCCCTGACTTCCTAGTGTATCTGTTGGATCCTCTGGATGAAATTGCAGGCTCTGTCCTCTGTTCATTATTCATTCACATCGACATATCTCCCATACATCAAGTCCAAAGGAACCTTGGGTAGGTACCCAAAACATGTCTCAAAAGGTGAACACGAAGTGGAGGAATGTAAAGCTCAGTTGTAAGCATGTTGTATATAGGGTATATGTTCATCCCATAACTTGGGATGCTTGTGGCAGTAGCCTCGAAGCTAAAGTACCATTGTTATGTTTACCACCTATGTCTGTCCTTTAGTCTGTGGATGAAGAGCAGTGCTCTTCTTCAATTTCATATCCATCATTCTCCACAAGCTAGTCCAAAAATCCCCAAGGAATCGATTATCTCGATACGAGACAATGGATGTGGGTAACCCAAAGTGAACCCAAACATACTGAAAGAAGAGATTATCAGTCTTCTCAACAATGATCTACTTTTTACATGGAATCAATATACACATCTTGCTAAACCTATCCACTATGACATACAAATAATCATGACCCCCTTTGGTCATTGGTAAGACCCCTACAAAATCCATGGAAATGCTTTCCCATGGATGTGATGGAACAGGAAGTGGTGAGTATAGCCCCAATTTTCTATTAGTGGGCTTACATCTAGAACACATCACACACCCCTTTACATATTTAGTTACAATTGCTTTCATTTGAGGCCAATAACAAAACCTCTACAAATGAGCCATAGTTTTTCCTACCCCAAAATGCCCAGACAAAAGAGAAGTGTGAGCTTCTCCTATTACATGGACTCATTCATTTGTAGGAATACATAATTTTACAAGATGGTAGAGTAGTTTTCTCCGTGGACAATATTTCTCTACCTGTGCACCATGGGTTAGCTTCTCATATACTTCTTTAAAATCTTTATCAATGGCATATTGTTCTACATAGCTATCATGAGATAAAGAAGTATTCTTCAAAATAATAGAAGCAACAATAGGAGGTCTAGAAAGCATATCAATTACCATGTTACTTGTACCCTTCTTGTACTTGATTACCAAATGAAATTGCTGTAGAAAACCCATCCATCTGTAGTGTCGAGATTCTTGTTGCAAAACATAAATAAAATGCTAGAAATGGCAGAATAACAACAATATAACCAGAACAATCACCACAATAACACTGAAATGATATAAGAATAACAACTGAAATAACACTTTGATTCTGAGAGAAATGCTCACAGGCCTCTTTGAGGGGGCAAGCTCTAGTCGAGAAGAGCTCTATTACAATAATATCCAAGCTAGGGTTCTCATACCCTCGACTCCTATTTATACTAAATATGTCTATCAAAAGAAGCATCTAGAGGAAGATCCTTCTAGAAGCGGAAGCTTCTATTAGGTCTTATTACATTCGNATGACCCCCTTTGGTCATTGGTAAGACCCCTACAAAATCCATGGAAATGCTTTCCCATGGATGTGATGGAACAGGAAGTGGTGAGTATAGCCCCAATTTTCTATTAGTGGGCTTACATCTAGAACACATCACACACCCCTTTACATATTTAGTTACAATTGCTTTCATTTGAGGCCAATAACAAAACCTCTACAAATGAGCCATAGTTTTTCCTACCCCAAAATGCCCAGACAAAAGAGAAGTGTGAGCTTCTCCTATTACATGGACTCATTCATTTGTAGGAATACATAATTTTACAAGATGGTAGAGTAGTTTTCTCCGTGGACAATATTTCTCTACCTGTGCACCATGGGTTAGCTTCTCATATACTTCTTTAAAATCTTTATCAATGGCATATTGTTCTACATAGCTATCATGAGATAAAGAAGTATTCTTCAAAATAATAGAAGCAACAATAGGAGGTCTAGAAAGCATATCAATTACCATGTTACTTGTACCCTTCTTGTACTTGATTACCAAATGAAATTGCTGTAGAAAACCCATCCATCTGTAGTGTCGAGATTCTTGTTGCAAAACATAAATAAAATGCTAGAAATGGCAGAATAACAACAATATAACCAGAACAATCACCACAATAACACTGAAATGATATAAGAATAACAACTGAAATAACACTTTGATTCTGAGAGAAATGCTCACAGGCCTCTTTGAGGGGGCAAGCTCTAGTCGAGAAGAGCTCTATTACAATAATATCCAAGCTAGGGTTCTCATACCCTCGACTCCTATTTATACTAAATATGTCTATCAAAAGAAGCATCTAGAGGAAGATCCTTCTAGAAGCGGAAGCTTCTATTAGGTCTTATTACATTCGAGTTATTCTATTTTATTGATAGGCCTTATTAATATTGACCTTTATTACATCTGAATATGCTATTCTACCTATGTGCGGGTTAGGACCCTAACATGTCCTTCCCCTTAAAGACAACCTTGTCCTAAAGGCTTGAGATGTGGAAATTGTTACAGAATGGTAGATAGTTCCCAAGTAGCATAGGCTGGAGTTGTATCTTTCCACTGGACTAACAATTCCTTGATGGTTCTCTGACATAGGGGACGCTCACGCTAGTCCAAAATGGCTTGTGGTTGTAGCCAAATGGATCCTTCTTCGTCTAACTAGGGAAGGTTGGTTTGAATTTGGCACTTAGTTCCAATCACCTGCTTTAAGCATGAAACATCAAAAATGGGATGTAGCTTCGAATGACTGGGCAAAGCTATCTGATAGGCCACCTATCCCACACGCTTGAGAAAAGTATAAGGACCATAAAATTTGGGTGCCAGTTTTTGACACTGCTCGGCCTTGAGGGAATTTTTCTTGTAAGGGTTGCAGTCGAAGAAACACTTGATCCCCTTCTTCAAATTTCCATTCAGAGCGACCTTGATCTACTTGTTGCTTCATGCGATTCTGTGCCATGACCAAATTCCCTTTGAGGGTATGGAGAATAGCCTCTCAGACTGTAAGCGTTTGGTCAACCGCCTGGACCTTCGAGACACCAGGTAAGTATGAGAGAACTGAAGGTGAATTTTGTCCATATATCGCTTCAAAAGAAGTCATGCATGTATCTGTATGGTATGAAGTGTTGTACCACCATTTTTCTATGGGTAACCATTGAGCCCACTGATTTTTCTTTTCTGAGGCAAAACACCTCAAATATGTTTCCAAACACTTGTTGACAACTTATGTTTGACCATCAGTATGGGGATGATAAGCTATGTTGAGATGCAATTGGGTGCCTTGTAGCTTGAACAGTTCTTGCCAAAAATTGATGGTGAAAGTTGGGTCGTGATCAGAAACAATAGAATGCGGCATGCCATGACGCTTGAAGACCTGATCCATGAAAAGGTGAGCCACCGTGGATGTTGTAAATGGGTGTTGAAGAGCGTAGAAATGAGCATACTTGGTAAGGTGATCAACAACCACCATGATGACTGAATTATTTCCCGATTTGGGTAAGACTGTAATAAAATCCATAGAGATGTCCCTCCAAATAGCAGGTGGAATCGGAAGCGGTTGTAGTGTGCCCGGAGATTTGACTATTTCTCCCTTGTTGCATTGACACACATCACATTCAGTGACAAAATTACGAATGTCTTGTTTCATACCATCCCAGAAAAAAGAACATTTGACCCTGTCATATGTTTTTTGTGAATCCAGAGTGCCCAGCTGTGGGTGTAGCATGAAGCTCATAAAGTACCGTGGATTTAAGTTTTGATTGTTTACTTAAATACAAACGACCTTTGTAGCGAAGCTCATCATGGAGCTAAGAGTACCCTAGGGAAGCTGGAGCATTGGACTACAATTATTGGATCAGATGTGATCTTTTGGGATCGTGTATCCATTCCTGGCGTACCACTTGGATCCAATCTAGTACAATGAAGGAAAGAGAAAAAAGGGATCCATCATCTTCATATTTTCAGGAAAGTGCATCTGCAACCACATTGTCTTTGCCTTTCTTGTAAATTATCTCATAATCATATCCAAAGAGCTTAGTCACCCATTTTTGTTGCTTCGAGGAGGAAATGCATTGTTCCAAAAAATACTTGAGGCTTTGCTGGTATGTCTTAATTTGGAAGCCTTTCCCCAATAGATAAGGGTGCCACAGATCAACGACATGCAAAATAGCCAACATTTTCTTTTCATATATTTATTTGCCCAGATTTCTTTC
>SNQJ01S0141911.1:12171-24762 GCA_010110895.2 Picea sitchensis | reverse complement strand
GGGTGTTTTATATGCATGTGCATTTTCCTTCATGTCCAAATACCTTTATCAATCTTGCGGTCCAAAACCCATGACTAGGGTTGACATCAATGACAGCAACCAATCTTCCAACAGGTTTTGGGCCCTTTTCAAATTATCCTTGAGCTCTTTGAGTATGCCTTGAATTTATTGTATCCACTCCTTAGCCATAGCGGATCTACTATCCCCAAAATCAATCTCCATGAAAGTGAGTGAATCATAGTCATATAATGCTTTGAAAGGAGACATACCAATGGACATGTGGTGAGTGGTGTTGTAACAATACTCACCCAAGTGTAACTACTTAACCCACGCCCTTTGTTATACTATCACATAATTCCTAAGGTATCCTTCCACCCATTTTTTGACTATCTCAGTTTGACCATATGTCTGTGGATGATAACTAGTGACGGGGGTCAACTCAGTACCAACAAGTCTAAATAACTCCTACCAAAATGTACACATGACTCTATTTCCCATATCACTCATAATACTCCTATGTAGCCCATGTAATATGAAAATATCCATGAAAAATAAGTCTAGTATTTGGGATACACTATACTCCATCGATATGGAAAAAAATGATAAAAAAATTTGAAGCGATCTACCACCAAAACATTCCATCCTTACCTTGTACCATGGGATATCCTGTGATAAAATCCATAGATATACTTTCCCATTTTTGTTCTGGAATGGGAAGAGGTTGCAATAATCCTATTGGGTGGGTGTGTTCATCCTTGTTTTGTTGACATGCGTCACATTCCCTAATGTGGTGCATAACATCCTCCTTGAGGCCCCTCCAAGTGAACCTCTCCCTAATCTATATGTAATCCTTGAGGAACCCTTGATTCCCTGCTAGTGGTGAGTCATGAAATGATTGCAACACCCTCTCCTTGAATTTGGATTTAGGAACCAAAAAAATCCTCCTTTTATAATATATGATGTCATCCACAAGTATATGTCTATCATCCTACACTTGGCCATCCATAAATTCACATGCAAATTTGTTTTTTGAATACTCTACCAGAAGATGTGATTTCCATTCAACTGATATCTTTGACATGGAATAAGCTAAGGGTATTCTAGATAAAGGATATTCTACTACATCATTTTTCCATTTAACAAATTCTACATCGAATTCATAGGCTTGGATCTTAACCATTTTCTTTTGCCTCTCATTAAGATATTTTTTCTCTAGAATGTATTTGAAGTTGTTATGATCAATTCTACTTAAACATTTCTCCCCCACCAAGTATTTTTTGAACTTGTCTAGCACATGCATGATAGCTAGCAACTCCTTATCGTATATGGTGTACAATAACTCAATCTCTCTTAGTTTTCTTCTTTTAGAATAAATAGGATGCTTGATCTGCATCAATGCACTCTCAATTCCTTCCCCTTATGTGTCACACTCTAACATCAATGGATGTGAGAAATATGGTAAGGCTAGAACCATACAAGTTCTCATGACCATATTTGTTTTATATAAACCTAGTTTTTCTTCATCACTCAACTTGAATGCACCCTTCTTGGTCAAATCCATCAGTGGTCCGCATAGTTTTGAACAAACCTTAAAGAATCTTCTATAGTAGTTGCAAATCCAAAATAATCCCTTAAGCTCTATAAGTGTCTTGGTTTTTGGAAAATCTAAGATAGTTTGGATCTTCTCTTGATGAACATGTAACCCTTTTTACCCAATGATGTTCCCCAAGTATAGGACTTTTTTCATCCCAAATTTCCACTTGGAATATCTAGCATACAATGCTTATTCTTCCATGATTCTTAATATCTCATCCACATGCCTGAGGTGATCGTCCAAATTTATATATATATATATCAAAAAATAATCGAATAAAACCAATGTAAACTTCTTCAATTTTTTATTAAATATATGGTTCATGCATGATTCGAAGGTGGCTGGTGCATTGGTTAATCCAAAGGTCATGACTAGAAATTCATGCTTACCATAGTGGCACCTAAAGGTTGTCTTATGCATATCTTGTTCAATCATCCTAATTTGATGGTATCCAAAGCACATATCAATTTTTGTGAAGTACATTGCACCATGAAGCTTAGTCAACAACTCATCTATCCTTGGAATGGATGATGTGTGTTCTATATGCACTAAAAACACACTAAAAAACCCTGAATTAAACTTTCAACCTGGGGTAATTAAACTTAGAGTTGTAGCAAAATATATGCCAAAGGTAGAAGGTCTAGTAGTAGTATAGTCTAACTATGGAAGTGGCTATCTAAGGGTTAATCTATTCAAGTAACACTATCTAATGAGCAAACCCTAAAGCTACTTTAAACTATGTAACCTAAGTACTTTTGGACCAAGGATCGATGGATAGTTCTAAGAAGACAAGTGAAAACCCTATTTGAAGAAAACTAGTTCAACAATAAGCAATAAGCAAAAGAAACTATTAAGCATAATGATACGAAAATAACGAAAGCAAACTACTTTAACTTGCCTACCTAAATTCAATGAGCAACTACCCTATGAAAGCAAGTAAATAAACAAGCAACTATACTATCAAAGCAAGTAACCTACCAAAGAAAGTGAACGAATAACTACCCTAAGATAACTTCTACTGCAAGTAAAATAATTAAAACTTCTCATTGAACAACTATCTAACCTAAGATGCAAGTGAACTATATTCTTAATTCAAACTTCAAACTATTTCTAATTCATAAAAGGAAATCTATTTAATTGAAAGCAAGAAGGACTAACAACTAACCTTTAATATATGATAAGAAAACTCCTCTTTAATCTACCAAATCAAAATACTATCTATCCTACAACAAAAATAAAACTATCTTCTCATCTACAAAAGAAAGAAACTATATCTTCTGATCTAGGAAAGCAAGAAACTATATTTTAACCTATGAAAACTCAAATATAGTGTTGGTGGTTGTGTGAATGTCTCTGATGTCATATAATATCTCGATGGCACTTGACAACAAAAGATAATTCAAGCAGTATAATCTCTAGACTAATCTCAATAGAAAAGTGAAAGGTATGGATTAAACAATCCAATGAGAATTTAGCCATTATGGAAACAATGTTAATTACCCTGCATATTCATGGAATTATTAACCATCAACAATATAATGAGATTATAATTGTACTTCTATGCTATGTAAGAAAATTTCACAAGTAAATTCAATCATTACTTAATAAATATAATTGGATTCTAATTCTAGGAAAGAAAGTACTTAAAATGAAACTATGTTATATCTATTTTAACAATTCAAAGTGCAAGAAAGAAAGTGCTTAAAAACATGAATTAAAGCATGACGTATAAAAAGTAAACTAACGAATACATTAAATAACAACTAGTTAAGCAAGATCTATATAAAAATGGAATAAGCAATCTATAATTAAAAACTGAAACTAATCCTATCCATCCACTGAATCCTTGTTAAAGAAAACATAAATTAAAACTATGTTCTCCTCTATTTCAAACTTTGTTTTAAATTTAATTCTAAAAGCATAAATAACACACAATCTAATATCTAATTGCATACGGGGTTAGTCTATGAATTTGCAAGTTCATTCCTAACTACAAGATCAACGCATATTAATACAAGCCTTCATACTAACCTGCAAAAGAGAGTTAAAATAATTAAATTACAACAACAAATTAATTAACAAAGGAAAAATAACAATGCATGTACAAGAAATAAAAAAGAGGCATCTAAACTATAAAATACATGAACAACTTAAAGAACAGTTACCAGACTGCTAGTGGGCGCCCCAACAACTTGTGGTCACTTCCTACAGGCACACCATGAACTCAACAAATCAATTTCACCATTAAAACTCAAAAATGCAGTTTCTATATAATCTGGCAATGAAAAATGGAAAAACAAAGTAAAATTGTGTTTGTCTCTAATACATTGGTCCTTCTATTGCTTCACTTCTATCTGACCACCATAGTGGTATTTATAATATTTATAGACCAAGTGGTCGACCAAGGGAAGGTCAAACCACCTCTAAAATCAGAAAATTACATTAATGGTGCTCTAACTGCCGAAATAGAGCAATCCAATAATCGCCCTTCTTAACAACTTAAACTGAGTTGTCAAGAGTTCAGTAGCTAGAGGGGGCAAGTAGGAGAATAACCCATGTCCTTGATTCGCCCACCACTAGCTACCAATAACATAACCGCCAAATCACCCACCGTTTTTGTGCAAGATGCAGTGTTGGACGAGTCAGACCGGGTACTAGATCGAGTACTGGAAGGAGTGTCATACTGAGTGCCAGAAGCATAAATGTGATGCGTTTTTTCCCAGTAACACCAAAAAATGTGAATTAGATCCTTGGAAACATAAAAATGTGATGAATTATACTCAATATCAACATTAAGCATGAATCATACATACCTAGTGTAGATCATACCGTTTTGGCACAAATTTCTTCAAAAAGATTCTCCAAAACATGAAAAACACATATGTACATTCGGCAAAGGTGTCTAATAACTCTCATAAAATTGATCATATCTCGGGCCCAACAATGGGATACCTGGTTTTTATTGTCTTTTTGTTTAAGGCCCTGTAATCAATACAAAAACGCATTGTACCATCCTTCTTCTTGACCAACACAAGTAAGTATTCAAATGGGATTGATCTAGGCCTAATATGCCCTATGTCTAATAGTTCTTTGATGGTATTCTCAATTTCATCCTTGAATTTATTTGGATTCTTATAAGGTGTGGTAATGATTGGTTTGGATCCTTTCTCTAGTAATATAATGTGCTCAAAGCCTCTATCTGGTGGTTTCTCTAGGGGAATTTGTCAAAAACACTTATCATGATTGTCAAGTATCGTTTGCATATCTTGTTAATATTTTTGTCTCACTTCATTAGTGGTTTGGGTGACAATTAGACACTCTGTTGCATAAGCCACGTCTCCATGCCTAAAAAATCCCCCATGTTCTCTATTGAAACCATCTTGGATGTATTCTATATCATTCCATTCAAGGTTACCCTCCTTCCTTATTCAGAATTGAAGGGCATATCCATAGTATTGTAGTTCATAGTGATAGGTCCTAAGGTGATAATCCACTAAACTCAAAGTATAAAATTGGTTTTTGGAAGGTCCATCACAAATAAATCATGTGATAAGGTATCTTTTCCCATGGTAAGACTCATCTATGGAATGTATCTATTACATGGCATGGTACATCCTCCTGATACCTCCACTAATAATACATCAAAGTCAACACTACAAAGGTGTCTCCTATTGACCAAAGAAGCATTAATAAAATTGTGGGAGGCACCACCATCGATAAGTATTGTGACTCTTTGTCCCTGGAGGACTCCTCTCCTCCTAAAAGTGTTGAATTTTTGTACCTAATTGATGGATTCAATAAGAAAAATTATTTATTTATTCCTTCGTGTTCATTGTCTCTTCCTCTTAGACTTCCTCATGTGTGTGTTCCTCTTATTCTAGAGTCACATCCATGTTTTGAATATGTCCAACATCATCTTCCTCCTCACTAACTGAAAGGACTTCTATGTACTGAATTTTTCCTTTCCCCATGCATCTATGCCCTAGCTCCCATGGTTTCTTAAAAGTATAACATAGTTGTTTCCTATCAACTCTATTTTTGTAGGTTAATCAATCTTTTTTTTTTTTAAATAAAAATATTGGGGTTAGGAATCATCGAGTACTAACCTTCAATCATGGGTAAGCCCAACACCGACACAAGTTATTGTTTTCTTTTGACGATAGTTGGGCCTAAGCGCACGAGGAGTATTCATTTTTAACAATGCCTCTAGGTTAATCAATCTTACCTTTACCTTTGTATACAATTATTTTATCTCCTCCTCTTGGAATAACAGGTGGCACTCGGAGTAAACTTGTTTTTTGAGGCTTCCCCCTCCAAGTCTCTAGTCCTCCAAATCTCATCATGTAGGGTCGTAGGATTAAAACACTTAACCCAACCATGTAATGGCTCTATCTTCCCCTCATAAAATAACATCATCAATCTAGATCCTGAGGCATATGGAACCATCACTGCTAACCTCTAAAACTCCTCTATGAATGCCTCAACTTATATGGTCTATCTAAGTGGTGCAATCTCATGAAAATGAAGTTATGGATCACCCTGATCAAATCTATCCATGATCATTTGTGTGAAATATGCATATGAGGTAACATGTGCATGCCCCAAAGTTGTCATCCCATGGTACCACCACTCATGGGAGTTTCCCTCCAACTAAAATATAGAAAATTTAATGGAAACCAACTCCATCATGTGGTTTAGTTGCAAATAAGCATCCAATGTTTGTACCCATTCCTTTGATGAATATTTGGCTTCTCCATCAAAGTGGGGAATCTCCATTTTTCCTTCGTTTCTCCTTAGATCATTTATACCCTTATGAAATTCTCTAGGCATGCCTCTATATTTGATTCCACAATATTCTTCTAATGAAATTTGTTTACTGAATCATGCTCTCAAGGTTTCATACTCCCTCTCATACTCCTCAAAGTTGTCTTCTACCTTCATACATCCTGGGATGTGTCCATCCTACTACAAGGTATCTAGGAAACTAGGCATGTAAGGCCTGGGCATGATCCTGTTATTCCCTAGCACCCTATTGTTTGCACTTCCAAATAGGATTTTCCCCTCAATGTAGGATTTTTTACTAGCCTCATCGTGATATCTCTCTCCTCCATGAGATCGACTAGACCCATTATTACCCCCATTATTTTGTTTCTCTCTACCATGTGACATTTGCATGAGAAGATATGAAATGCTCCCCTCACCTACTTCTACAGTGGTGTGTATATATGACAATGTCATTTTGAGCTCAATATGTCCCCTTCACAAGTTCTCTTGTGTCTATTGAAAGTGATGTTGCATGTCAAATTATTTCATGTCAATGGAGAACTAAATTTCCTGAACTAATTTTTCCAAATTAGCCCCTTTGTCATTACCATCTCCTACTACTTGTCTTTCCTCCATTTCTGGATCTATTTATGGTTCTCCTACGTTTCTATCATCCCTCCTTCTATTGTATTCCTTCATTATCAATCCTCACACGTTGGGAGGATTCAATCTCTAATACCACTGTAAGATTCCCAAGTAAATTTGCTTGGAAACCTTTGAAGTTTTTTTTATTTTTTATTGAGAAGTTTTATCAAATAGTTTGCATGTATCGACTCCTTAGTCTTGTGTAAGGGTTTATTTTGTTGTTTTATTGCAAGAAAATATTTTATGTGAAATAAATGGCATGTAACAACCAAATTCTAACAGTAATACACAAAGAAAATCTAAAAAAATCAGATATGGTTTATTTTATTATATAGTTCACCTCCATAAAGTAGAATAATATATCTAGAAATACATAAGAGTATAATAAGATGTGGCTGAATATTCCTCCAATATACAATATTAAATAGATATATAGATCCCAAGAATCCTCCATAATTTGAATACAAAATATATCCAAGACCCAACTCTTTCCCTTGTTATGAATGTTATCTTCTCTAGCAAAAGTGTGCCCTCACTTGCTGAAGCGCTCCAAGGAAAATAACCTCTACATATTTGGCCCCAAAAACCCCAAAGAAAATTATGATTTCCGATAGAAAAGTAGATGGTTGCCTCATATGATGAATCTCCCTAGATGTAGCTACAAATATATCCTCGCATGTCAATATTATCTAACCCCAGGTGGGCCCTCCTTAAGAAATTCTCCCAACTCTAATAATAAAAAAATATGAGGGGAAAAAACCACCAAACGTGCCAAGAAATGTCTCTCTAGATGTAGCATAGGTTCCCAATATATGTTCTCTGCAAACCCTCACTGATAGAAGGAAAATCAAACTCCTCAAGTTTGTATAGTGCGCCCCTCCTGCAAAAATCCTCTAACAATGTTCCCCTCTTCTCAAATAATAGTTGAAATGTATCTAATATAAATATAATGGTGAGGGCATAATCTTTTACCACCTTGGCCAATCTTGGATCGAGAACAGAGGAATATTTCACCTCCTTGCTGATCTCTAGGGATTGTTCACTCAAAATGTTCAAAACTCTTAATTTGTAGAGCTCAAATATGCAAGTGAAAAATTATCAAGAAAGAATGATTGAGTCACCCTCATTCCCCTTTATCCCATATTCTAATTCTAATTTAAATTATTATTTAGGATTTATAAGGTTCTTTTCTCCAATTAATTCATAAATCCACTTTACCTTTTTGTCCTTAATCCTTGCCACCCATTTAAATTAATTTTAATTATTTTTTGACACTCTTTTACTCTCTTAGTCCCCATTTTCCCAATGATACTATAATCTAGGGGGAACAACTAGGATACTTAGCCCCCCATGGTCAATATCACATGGAAGGGTATATTACAATGATGTTCAATGGCCAGGGTTTGGTGAAATTGGTAACAAATTTGGTTAACAAGGAGTTTCACCGATGGTTGATTGTTAGTTATTGGGGTTTGTTGGAAATGTTGGTTTTCCAAGAGAAACAAGCGATGGTTGATGGACAATGATGGGGGTTTAGGGAAATCAATGAGAAAATTTGATTTACAAATGGAATTAGTTGATCATAGATCGTTGATGTAGTATTGGAAAATTAACAATTCTGATTGGTTTGAATTGGAAAATGATGGTGGATATTTATATGCAGGCTTGAGAATTTAGCATTATCGGATCAACAACTTATATTTTTCATAGGAGAAAGGTGCACAATAGGGGTAAATTGACAAAAATCATTTGACTATAAATTTATGCTCAGTTCTCATAATTGAGAAAGAAAGTAGTCATTGGAAATATCTTGGATAGGAGAATCCAAATATCCACAGAAAATTAGTTTTGAGCCAAATAACTATCGAGGAAGCATAAGGAAGCTCATTGGTGGACTTGAGGGACACCATTGAGCATAATGGGAATTTATGGAATCCATATCTTTTAACTCTTAAATCAGATTAAAGAATGAGTATGGTAATTAGAAAGGAAACATAGAGGAAAAAATGGCAGAATATCTAATTTCTCTAGGGGAGCATCGTGTTGCTCCATAAATTTTCAAGAAAAAGTGGAATTGGATTCCATGAACCATGTAACTACTCAATGTGAAGATTGTTCCAAATGATGTAAAAATTTGGAAAATATTTCCCAGATGATAGAGGTGAGTGAAAGAGGTAATGGATGGGAAAGAAAGGGTATTTAAACTCATTATAAAAAATGTCCATATGTATCGAGTCACATTTGAAGTGCAATAGATTGGGAAAGTAAAAGGGGATCAACTTATTAACAAAACATTTTTAATAAGAATAGGAGCACTCCAATAGAGAGTGTTGTGTGAAGAGATTTATAGAAAGAGGATAAGATCCAATAAATGAGGATTGTGTGGATCTATTCTATATTAATCCTAGATTCCATTGAATGAGGAAGAAAGTCAAATATTGTAAACTTTCCTGAGGCATTAAAGAGCTACAAACAAGGTAATGAAAAGTGGATAAAGGAATAAGGAAGAGTAGATAAATAGTTGCATTGCATTGTTGAAGAGTATAAAGAAATTACAATGGGAGAATCAACAAATATTCTCACATGAAGCATGAATCCTATAGGTGAATAATGTCACTAATGGACATGGAAGGGAAAGGAAAGACTTCATAGCCATGAATGTAGAAATGTAATTATGGATGACGAGATTACCACCAATGAAAAGAAAGGAACATAGGGATTATGAGTGAGTCATATCTAAGAGAAGGAATACAAATTCATGAAAAATAATTCCTAGTCAGTAATTAGCCCCTTTTTCTCTAAAACGTTTTCAGAGGAAGAAAGCCACTTATGTTATCAAAGTTGCACAGTGGAAACATGGTGTATGTACAAACAATTCAAGGGGGTAAATAATAAAGGTTACTCATTGAGAGTACTCATAAGTAATATAAGATACCATTGGGATTAGATAGGTACTAAGTGGATAGGATAGGGCTTCACAAAAAATTACTCAATGGAATAAGGAAATGTGTTCAAATAAAAATGAGAAAGACAATAGATATCTAGAGATAATGGAAAAGGATGTCATGTTCTTGATAGTTAATACGTGTTTAAAATACTCTAGTATCAAGGTGATGGAATGATATGAAGTACACCATTGCAATGTGCTAAAAGGTTCCAACAATGTAAGTATTGGAACATGATCACCCAAGTAGAGGTGGTGGCCAATAAGCCTTATTGGCTAGAAGTGAAGATGGCCAAGTGGAACTTGGTTATAATAGGTTTATATCAGAGAGGAGTAGTGCATATATGAGCAGAATGATAGTGCATGAGGATTCCTGAATCTATAGGAATTCAAGGACATCCATATACAATGACAATGTTTTTTTTAATAAAGTTGAAATGAGTATGTGTTAGGGTGCATGATGCATACAATAAAGATAGAATGCATGAGTATAAAATGAGCATGAAAGATTAAATTCTTAATGCATATTGATGTGCATTGGTGCATGTGGCCATGTTTGAAAATGCTTGTGCTATGATTATAGACTAAAGATAGTCTATCGTTATGTGTAAAATATTAATGTCATGATATTTGAATAAGAATAATGATGGATTGTGTATCTAGGAAAAAATGTTATGGTATGGTTGAGAATTATGTTGAAAATGTTGTTTCATAATAAATCCATCCATATGAAGAAAAAGTATGGTGGTCTGAGTGTCAACCAAGAGAATTGGTGAGGGGAGCCAATGAGATTCTACGAAATATCAATTGATCATGTAACATCAAGTGATTTGATAACACCCATGTAGGTGTGCATTTGCTTGCATTTTCTTCATAAAATGATGAATGGAATTGAGGTAATAAATCCCTCAGTTAAAGTTCAATATTTGAAAATGATGTAAAGGCAGGGGGCCTTGAGTATACACATGATGTGTAATTGTTGAATGCATATATGCAAAATTTAATTGCATATTATGTTATGATTGGTTATGAGATCATAACCAAGTCAATTGATGAGATATATTCTATTGATAGTAATGAATTACATTGGGCATGACAATGTGTGAGACCATGATGTGATTGGATATCGAAGGGCCATAGCACTACAAAAATTCTTAATGGTCTTCCCATGTATAGTCAATGTTTGGAATTCAACCTCTTTTTCGACACTAAAGAGAACTAAATAATTATTTTCTTGGTGTTGTGTATGGTTTGAAGAGGAAGTTATTAAAATAATCATAAATGTAACAGGGAAGAGTTGGATGATTTGTTAAGGTGATTGATATACCTTCCAAATAACCATGGTGGAATACATAACATGGATATGTGGTATTGTATAGCCAATGCAAGGATGCATTGTGCAGATATGGCTACAAGTATTGGCACATAGGTTTGTTGATTATGTTTGATGGCATTATGAAAAGCTTGGTATGCTCGATAATGCAGATGAAAGGAATGATAGTTTCATTCATTTAATGTGAATAATAGTTGGAAGTGATTGAATTTTTAGAGTAATGTGATTCTAAAATCAGTCGATAGATTGATTCAAATGTTGCAATGAAATGATAATGTACATGAATACTAACAATTGGTTTGGTTGAATGAAAGTTGAGAAAATTGTAGGAAAAATGGTCTTGGATATGGAAATGGTGTAATCCCATGTAATGATTCTTTCCACCAAGTTTTGTTTTAAATTTCCATCATCAAACGTGTACTTGTGTAGATATACTTATCATTTTTCTTGTATATATTGGATTAAATTCTTATCACATAGGATTGTTCAATATTCTTATATAATGGTCATGGAGTTTCCATGAAAGGACAAACACCCAATGCTTCTAATTACCATATATAAATTCTACCATTATATCGATCGCCAAAATTAGATGGATCTTTTCCTCATTCCAGGTATTCCCATTTACTTATTAATTTGTTTTTTCTATTATACTCATATTCACACAATATTACAATTTTACTCTTCCAAACCCACATAATAGTTGTGGTCTTATAGGAGAAATATATGACTCTATAGCTTTAGAGAAATCTTGTATTATCTACGGCTATGATTCTAATTTTTAAATACTGTAGCTTCTAGGGTATCGTATTCTCGAGAACCTTACAAGTCATTTTTCATAACCCTTAGTTCAAGTTAAAAATAACTTAAAGTTTTTGGAATACTGAGAGGGGGGTGTGAATAAGTGTTAAGAACCAAACATCAATATAGCATAGAAAAACCTCAAGAAAAGTACTCAACGCCTTGAAAAAGAGATAATATCAGATAATAAACCTCTTCGAGGGGGAAACCTCCTTTTAACCCACTTAAATGTTCAAGTACAAGATGATTCAAAATGAAAATGTCTCCTTGGTATATATAGGAGACTAGGAGGTTTTAATGGCCTAAAGCTGACATAAATAAAATAACATTACTAATCTTAATCACAACTAATGGCCTAAAGCCGACGTAAATAAAATAACATTACTAATCTAATATGCCCCAATTAAGTGGTAATGAGACAATATTAGGGCTTAACATGCCCCTCCCCTTGAGACAAGTGTTGTCCGCAATGCTTGAGTAACTCTGGATGCTTCTGTATAAAAGACTCAT
>SNQJ01S0141910.1:0-24742 GCA_010110895.2 Picea sitchensis | reverse complement strand
TATATATATATATATATATATATATATATATATATATATATATATATATAACACTTAATTTTGTTGAATTATTAATGGTTTTTAAAAAATCCAATAACATTTTACATATTAATATAATTAAATATTTAAATATTATTAATAATTAGATGTATCATAAGTTTACATTTTTTAATGTTAATTTATAAAATAAAGTTAAATATTCTTAAGTTATAAAATTAATAATATAATGTTTAAGAATAATGTTGTAATTTTCAACTTTGGATTAATAGAGTAATATAAGAGTTTTGGTAATCTCAAGTTTACACTTCTTTTTAAATGTTAGGTATAGAAATAAGGTTAAACTACATAAGTGTATAAATTAAAAACTATAAAAGTATGAATCTTAAGGTTATAATATGTAGTTCATTAAATTAATATAAAAGTATTAGTAAGGTTTTAGTTTTGAATCGTTTTAGGTATCTTCATTGCGTGATCACTTTGTTGGTCATTGGTTGGCATCGATGGATATGACAAAAGGTTGATGGCTAGAAGAGTCAATTTTGGGCACCCTTACATAACAGAAAGGTGCACCATGGACATGTCGGGTGCCTTTCTTAGAGAGGGCACACCATAGACCTTGACAACTCCCACTAGTTGGGCTCACCAAGAAAATCTTGGAAGGGAACTTGTCAAGGGAAGGAAAAGTGGGGGTTAACGCAAATGACCCTATCTAATTTACAAGTATGATGCATGATGGATAAGATTGACATGGAGAACATCATTGGATTTTATAGACTTGAGTGCTTGTGCTACATATAGACCCAAGGAGTTATGTGGTGCACACTTGGGGGTTGCAACAAACGATAGAAGTGTCTTTGGGTATAAACATTGATTGAGTGCAATCATGGGAAGCACACATTAGGCGCACATCCACTTAGAAAGCATCCATTGGGCGCACTTGGGTACACTTAGACACACTTGGGTGCACTTTCATGCACATGAAGTGTGGTTGGGAACACTTGTTGGGCACATGGCACCTTTTGTGCAACACCATTATATGTTGGATGGTCAACATACAAGTCATGAAGGGGGCATAGGCACCATTGGGCACAGTTGAAGTTGGAAATGTGGGCACTCAAGTCCTCTTAGGCTTGGAGGGTCTTGCAAGTGCAAGAAAAATCTTATATAAATAGTGGATGCCTCAAATGTGCTAAGGATCTTGATTAATGATTCTTTCATTGATCATTCACAAATAGTGTAAATCATCTCTATGATTTTTGCTAAGTTCAAGATTGGCATAATAGGGTGAATTGCACTAGCTGAGTGAAAAAAAAGATAAGACACGGCAGGGTAAGGCTTGTGGTTTCTTTAGTTGTGTGCAAGTTTGTTGGGTTACTAGGAAGAGAACAAGAATTTCCCAAAATATTGTACATGTAATGGGAGTTGTAGGTGGGAACAACTCCTTGTATATTTGCTTCATCTAAAACCAGAAGTTAAGGCAATTTCCTTGGGTGTTGCCTAGACACGAGTATTGTGAACTCTTTATTTTTTGGATGTTACTATTCATTGCATTTCTTTGTGTTGGATAATTATTGAAATATTAGCTAAGTGTTAAAGTATTGTTGGGATATTTTAAGGTTGTGGTTGGATGCATGCCTAGTGTGAATGTTGGATAATCTAAAGTTGGGTAGTACTTTGTGCATCTAACTATTATAGTTTAAGGCAAAGTTATGGACATATCTTAAGTGAAGAGGTGTAGTTTGGTTGTAGGAAGGTAGCCAGTAACCTGATTGAGACAAAAAACACTCAATTTTGTAAAGAAAAAATTGGGCAGGTCTCTGAAGGTTGGAACATGTAACATCACATTAGATTATACCATAAAATTCTTTTTTATAATATATGAAATTGAAACAAAATTAATATTTTAGTTAATTTCATCTTAATACAATAAATTCATTTTTAATTAATTCATTTTACTCTTTTTAATAAGAATTATCAATTTTCTTCTTAGACCTTTATACCATATTTTTATTGATGATGATGATGATGAGGCATTGATTAGATTTACCTAAGACCTAATTGGTCTATCATATAAGGCGGTAAGTGATTACTTGTGATTCTTTATAATTTTGTTTACGTGCTTGAAAAACATTAAGGCTTTCAGATCCTGCATACTTTTGTTGAGTTAAAGTTGGAAGGTTGGTAGTGTGATCAATATTTTGAAAATGAGATTTAATATGGATATAAGGTTGGACAATCTAAGAGAAAGTGTTTCATCTTCAACCTTCTTAGTGTCACAAAGGCGACCCACTCTTTCTCCTGGCGTTTTAGGAATTGACCAATGCCCGATTTCACTATGGAACTTCGTGAAATTTGTTCTTATCTTAGCAATGCTTATTTTTTTCTTTACACTTGGCAAAACAGAGATAGATAATTTAATCGCTTCTAGATTAGGGTTGATTATGCTATAATACCTTAATTTCTTTTTTCCTCCAACTCTTTTTCACACGTTTTTCCTCTGAATTTTTTGATTTGACATTTTTAATAGTATCTTTATTCTACAAAATGGTTTCTTCTGTGATTCCCCAATAGTTTAGCCAAGACCGAGCGTCTTTATGCCATCCTCACTTGAGTTGATGGTGGTTATGACTTATGTTGAAGCAGTTTAGGTAGCCTCTTGTCTTCCATGTTGTTTAACTTGTTCTTATACATTAAATATCTGAACCTTCATGCTCTCAATGGGGGAGAGGCTTGTTTCTGAGGAGGGATGGGATGGGCATATTTCCTTTAATTTTTGAGATTATAGGTTATAAAATTCTTTTTTTGTTTTCTCTATCTTTCTCCGAGATTCACCTTGTGAGAATACTCTGACCCAAACTTCCATCCATAAAGAATAACAGTGTAACAAGAGTCTCAAAGGAGTTTCTTCTTCAACTCCAGATGGAGTTGATTTACAATTGTTTTTCAAACCCATAATAAGCTCCATCCCCCAATAGTCCTTTTCTCAATGCTATAATTCCAATTGAGCTTGTGGTGAATAATATCAATTCAAAGATATTTGTAGTAAGTCACTTCCTCCAAGTTGTTGTTTCCTTATATCATAAAGGGATCTTATTAGTTTAATAATCATGTTACTTAGTCTTATCAATAATGCTTGATCCTTTTATTGGAACAAAGTGCTTGAGGATTCTTGGTTGGTTTCAAGATCATGGGACTCCTTGCCATAAGAGCGATATCATCGGTATAAAGAAGAATATTGATGACTATACAGGTGAGAGTGGGAGATGACACAACTTTGCTTTTCCAAGCATTCCTAACTTATCAATGTATATGCCAAAAGGTGGGGACAAGGGACAACCTTGTTTGACTCGAATATTGCAGCTAATCTCTTTCTATTGACCCTAGGTGTTTTAGAAACTTAGAAATAGCGGCTCTCATACATTCTTATTGCAACATCCATCAACTTGAGAGGAATTTTTATCTTTTCCAACCTATTCAAAAGGTTTTCTAGGAACCATGTCAAAAGATTTTCAAAGTCCAACAAAACAACAAAAAGATTGGTTTTAGTATTGCGGAACTACTCTGCAATGATCCTACTAAAAGTAACAAGATGGTCCATGAGTTGAATGATATCTCTTAAGCTCGACCTGACCTTTAGCTCTTTTAACATGACTTTCTAGCCAAAATGCTAATCTTTGAGAAATAATTCCATAAAGCTTGAATAAAAATCGGGCTAATCATAATGGTCCTATAATTGGGGGAATGTTTTTGTTGCCATTTTTAAAAATAGGAATTCACAATGATGCTTTGCATCAGGGGTTTAGGAAGCATTCTTGATTGCTAAGTTGTGAAGAGCTTGTGTATGTGGGGATAAGGATTGGCCCTCCAGATTTTAAAAGTTTAAGCTTGGTATCCTTCAATGTGTCCTTAGCTTTCCATTTGTGATCTGTAACAGAACTCTATGTCATCTAAAGAAAAACTTCTTCCTTTGTAGGGACAATAGGAATGGTGTCCATGGCATTAAGAAACCCGTAAAGATTTTTAAAGTAGGAATTCCAGGTCTGGATTAAAGGGAATCTATTATTTTCTTTAGTATTGCGTTTAGAATTTGGCTCCCAAAACTTCTTAGGATCCAACTTGTATAGTTGTAGAAAGTTGTTCTTACCTTTATTGATATAGTATATTTTTTTCCTTTTAATTAGAGATTTGTGCATATTGATCTTAACAAGTTTTAAGGACTCATTATAGAGCATCTAATGGATTTCCTATGGTACATTATTTATCATACCAAAGGGGGTTGGTTGTTCTATTATTCTTTTATGGGACACCTCGAAGAGAACTTGTTAATAGAAGTGGAAAGGGTAGTTGTAAAATTATATTGATTCTTCAATGTTGTCCTTATAAAGTTAAGAGGTTTAATTTACTATATAAATCCTATAAATATGCTCCAACTTACTTTGTCAAATATAAATTCCTTGCTGATTATCAAATTCTCTCTCTTCAATGGTGGTCTAAATGCATGGAGAATTTTTAGGAGTTAGGGATTAAAGGTTTATGATGATTTAGGCTCATGGTCATTAAAGGTCAAAAGTTATGTTATTCAGTTGGAAGCTTGAGGAATACAGAATATCACATAATCTCTGACACTACTACCTAGCCATGAATACAAGTCATTTGTGAAAGTTTGGAATTTGACCACTTCATTACTCCATTACCAATTATTAGGTCTTGGTACATGCGGAGCTTGACCAACTCAGTACTAGACAAATTCTCAATTAGGTCTTGAGCTTCTTTGTTGCTATTAGATAAAACAAGATCATCATCTAGCCATAAAGGATTATGGTTGGAGTCATCACTTAAAAGGTAGCTTGTTTTAGTTGCAGGTCTAGCATTAAAGTCTCCCTGGCGGGAGGATACCACCTTCATTTTTCAAATTATAAATATCTTGTTCTAGATTATTATAGGGACAATTTTTTATCTAGGTTATTTTCTTATAAAAGTAATTAATAGGTACAAAATAACAAATTTCTATATGCATCTTCTTAGCATTGGTGTTTGAGAATTTTCTATCAAATGTATTGATTAAGAGGGTCAATTTATGAAGTTGAATGTGAGGAGAATTTTTTTTCTATTATAACAAGCTATGCCTCCTATCCCTCTATGAGGTGGGGATTTTGTTCCATGTCGACTAGAAGACAAATCCTTCAATTGAGGGACCTTAAGACTTCTCATGCTCCAAAATTTGTGAGTACCAAATAATATCAATATCACTCGAGATCCAACTTATCATGGGACCTTTAAGCCATGGAAAGCCACAATTCAAGAAAGGATCCCGAGTGTCCCAAAATTCTATTTATTATTATCCTTTTTGGTCTCTATCCCTAACCACCAATAGCTTTTGATTTCATTTCCATTTTCCTTCTTTTAGAAGCTTCTTTTACCTTTTGAACTTCCTTCCTTAATTCAACTTAGTCTTGGAGAATGAGGTCTTCATTTATAAATATTCACAACCCTTTAAAGCTCGAAGATTTACCGCTAAATTACATTATATTTATGAGACCATTACAACTTAGAACCTGAGATCAACTTATCTTTGATCGAGTCTTTTCCTAGCCTCTTTGCTTCTATGGGTGAGTTGTATCAATTTGTGATTTATTTTTAGTTAACACTATTGCTGGCGTATCCTCCTCTTGTTGTTATTTAATACAAAAAATTATGAGGCTAAGGGCTCTTTTGTTAAGCTCATGGTAAACTCATGGTTCGATTAGCTTATTCATTTCTCTTTGATGGGTTTGATCTTCTTTTACTATTGCTAGCGTATCCTCCTCTTGTTGTTCTTTTATACCAAAAATTATGAGGTTCAAGGCTCTTTTGTTACGCTCATGGTCCAATTCGATTAGCTTATTCATTTCCTCTTTGATGGGTTTGATATCCAATTGGTTTTCCATATTACTAAGGGTCAAATTGTTGGTTAGTTTTTCTTCTAGCTCTTTAATCCTATCTCTCAAGTTGTGATTTTCTTCAACCCCTCCTTCTTGGGTTGATTGTTTATGTTTTTCAATTTCTTGAATTCTATCCTTCATTGTCTACAATTCACTCTTGAACCCTAAGAATCTATCATCTATTTGAGTTTGAACGGTATCTTTAATTTTTTTATCAACCATTGCCTCTAGCTCTATTTGGTGTTTTACGCCTCTTTCTTCACTCATTTTTTCTAATGTTTCTAACTCTATTTGGATTTTGGCATCTCTCTCTTCTCTTTTGGAATAGGTGGTTGAGTGCTCATATTGAAAAGAAGAGAAAAAAGATGTAACAATTATTATTATGGATTGACTTTATCTCTCAAATCAACTTTTACTTCTGAAAATTAAAATAAATAAATAAATAAAATATATTTAAATCTCTTTATGAATATATTTAATGTGAACTAAATAATAATCTCTCACACACATATTTGTATATACATCCTTAGTGGGCCTAATGGTTAAAAACATGTGTTTCCTCTTAAGAAGTCACAAGTTCAAATCCATAGGGGCTAGGGTATGTATACCTTCTTCCTTGAGCGGAGAAGGTCTCATACACCAATTTGGTGTCCAATTTTTTTTACCTCACTTCTATAAATCTATATTACTTAAAAATATTTTAAAAATTTAAAATTTTGTACTTATTTATTTAATCCTCCAAATATTTAATAAACCAAAATTAAAATAAATTTAAAATGATTATATAATAATAATTAAGATCCAACCCAATAAAGTACAATAAACCATTATGATAGAGACACATGGAAAAAAACATACAAAGAGTAAATATTACAAAATAACCCATCAAACAATAATATAATTCTATATACCTAAAAAGGTTTATTGGCTCAAGAGTAAACTACTCTTTAATAATTTCCAATTCAACAAATCTTTATATTGTGAAAAATATCTCACTCCATTCATTTGATTTTCAACTTTAAAACATTTTTCCGATTTAAAACCTTTTTTCATAAATATTTAAGCAATTTTTATAAACTAATTAATTTTTTTGTGTTCTTTCTATATAAATATTAAATATTTAATTATAATTTATGAATTAGTTTAATTTGTCCTTGAGTATTTAGTTAATTCTACGGTAATAGGTGTCAAGCTTGAATCCTTTAAATAAGATTCAGTAATCTCTCTATTTACACCTTCATTTAAAAAATAAAGAAAAACTGAAACTGAAAATATATAAATTTATATTTTTTTTAGTTTCCAATCTTTTTTCCAATTCTATTTTGAAACATATACTAATATTTTAAGTATTTTTTATTCATCAATATATAAATACTGCCATAGTGTTTATTCAACCTAACTTTTAAGAAATATTCAAATTTTCCATATAATTTAATAAATTTGAATAGCTTGACCATGTTCAAATTGTGTGTAAACATCCAAAACCATAATATATATTCCAACCTAATTCGTATGGGCTTAAGTATTCAATTTTACTATAATAATATAATAATCAAAGAATGTTTAAATATCTTGACCATGTTCAAATTATATTTGCTTTCTTAAAAGCATATTTCGTTTCAACAACTCTTCCCCTTGTAGTAATATGCTTTATTCTTTGTCTTAATCTCCTAGCACATTTTAATAATCAGATTTTTTTTATATCTTAATGCTATATAACATGATTTTAAAATATAAGCATATAATTATAAAGATGCATAAAGTTTTTAATTGTTTCATTTTTTCTTATATGTTAATCAAAGTAAATATAATAAATTTGATAAAAAAACATTATAAGTCAACAACTTAAAGGAGGAGTGATAATAAATTAAATAGAAATTAACAAGGAGTGCATGAATTTTTGGATTTGTTTTATTAAATTAAAAATTATATGAAACATGCATGCTATGCATCTTGTATGCATAAAAGCGATTATTTTATATGATAAAATATTGAGAGAACAATATCTTTAGTTATTTTGACATGTGTAGCGTATTATTTAAAAATATTATTTTTAATATATTATTAGTGGTTTGAGTTATTTATTTTTCCTATTTTAAACCATATGAAAAATAGAGGGTGAAAGTACAAGTTGAATTTAAAGAAAGTTGTTGTCTATTGGTTTTCATGTTTTCCCCTTCAAATCACAAGTCTTCCCCCATCATATGAATTGTCGGTGATATTTTAACCTAGAAAGGTATCCACAAATCATTAAATTTATAGTTTTTCAAGTCAAACTTGATGTTTATGTTTTGGGGAAAAGATAATAAAGACAAATTACTTTAGCCAAAAGTTTTGTCATGTGGAAATTGGATTTGATAGGACATATTACATGGAATGGATTAATGTCAATTCAACAAAATTATAAACTAGGTGACATGTAATATTATGGATTGAATCACAATTCATGTATGGGTGGTTCACAATTCATGTCCATACACCGCCAAAGCCTTATCTCACTTATCCATTGTACTCTATCGAGAAATTTCCATTTTGACCTAATAATATATACCAATGAAAAACCATGTTCACACCTAATGAACTTTTTTGTGAAGTTAAAAGTCGATAGAGGAGGATAATCATCATGCGTAATTAGAGTAGGTTAACAACTCTACACCAAATCAGAAGCTAACCCATATTGCTTTATATGATTATTTAGGTTGAGAGAAGTGCTCTCTTATCTCTCACGCTTTTCTTCATATCTTGGTGTAAAAGAGATTTGAATTCATATCAGATTTGGTGTCCCTTCCATGATATTTAAGTTATTAAATATTGCAATGGCCATGCATAGTTGTTTCCACATGTAAGATGGAAATGTTGTACATTTAAAGCCTTTCATTGCATCCAAAGTTCGATGCCATTGGGTGGTGACAAATTGGAATATGAAACATCCCCATTCTTTATTTACTCTTCCATGTGGTTTAATTCTCTTTCCTGGAGGATTTTGCAAGATAGTCCTTGCACTNCATTTAAAGCCTTTCATTGCATCCAAAGTTCGATGCCATTGGGTGGTGACAAATTGGAATATGAAACATCCCCATTCTTTATTTACTCTTCCATGTGGTTTAATTCTCTTTCCTGGAGGATTTTGCAAGATAGTCCTTGCACTCCTAGTGTTTGGCTCTAGAATTGCAAGCCTAGGAGATCAAGACTTTGGTTAAGAACTAGAGCTTGGAAAGGGAGGTAAGTAGGAAAGGGTGGTTAAGTAGGGTGGATTTGTTTGCATGTTTGATTTGCATTCTTGTAACATATATCATGATTCAATGTCAAAGTCATATTAACTAACTGAAGTTAAGATGCAAATGTGGCATTGTGAGAAGGGGAGATTAGAGGTTTAGATGAAGATAATTATGTTGATTCTATAGTTGAGTTGTTGACATGAGATGTGGAAGGAGGTTTTTTTGGTTAAGGCACGGGAAAGGGGTTGACACATGGTAGATGTCGGTTCATATTTGAACTTTAAAGGAAATGGAGAGAGAGGCAAGATCCCTCCTACATGTCTAAGATCACTAATTTCAAAAGTTAGACGTGAAGTTGAGGTCAGTTGTTGCTTCAGTTGATAGATTGATTAGTTTTTCAAACCTCCCTCTAGAGGCATTTAAGTCACACTCTAAGGATTCTAGTATGATTGAGGACTTGGCCATGCATGGCATCCTCAAAACCAAGGAAAAAAGGGACTTGTCGACACTTGAAAAAACAAAAAACATGCCAAATGTTTTTCCCCTACGTGGTAAAGTAAGAGGAGAATTATGCCAAAGAGTTTTGGGTTACAAAGGGCATCCTTCATGGGTCCACACTCTAATTTTCTCTCTGCATGGAATCTGTTGTAGTTTTTTTTATTAATTTTGGGTCTATTTATCAGGCAATACACATGTCATTTTAACACTTTTAGAATTTCGATAAGTAGTTATCGACCAAACTTAGACCTGATAGTTTTTAACTTAGGTTATGGACTTCTTTTGATATATTTGTATTACAATGAAAAATTACTCATTATTACTAAAAGATAAAAAATATTGAACCAATTTTAAAACGATAGACTTAAACTATTATTCTTATTACTAAAATTTGTTGATTAAACTTATTCATTGTCATTCACTCTTATGGACATTCATTATCTTCTATATTTTGAAATGATAAAATTCAACTTTTATTATTATTATTATTAATTTTTTTTATTTTTTTTGTAAGTAAGAAGTTTTATATATAAAGGGCCTTCAAAAAACCAAGCCAGAAGTACAAGAACCAGATACTAACCGTACTGTAATTACTGAACTGCCCCAATAGAGGGGAAACCAGTTCAGCCAGCCGGATAAGTCGAGCATTGATAATTTAACAGTCTTTTAGAGTCAAACTAAGCTAACTGGAGAGCAGCTAAAAAATCCTATTAAAAAAGTAAAGAACCCCTATGGGCTTAAACACTTGGCAAATAATCTGGCCAGGTGGCAAGAAAGGCCTCGTACCAAGGTTCCTCTTCGATGAGTGTCCCTTTGCCTTCCAACTGCATGTCAGTGTCCACATTGCTCTCATTCATGTTGGCAACTGTCGAGGTGGCCTGTAGCACATGCTGTCCAGTGGCCTTCTCCACGTCTGTGTCCTCCTGCTCAGCCTGCTCCATAATAATTTCTGCAAAATGATGCGTCTGGGCGTTTCCTTCGCTGGTCTCTGCATGGGGTTCCTCTGCTGAAGCCGCGCCTACTGGGTCTGGGGGAAAGCATCTTGGAGGGAGGAAAGAATCTGAAGGAGAGTCGAGATCTTTCCATCCGTGATCTGCAGATGGAATTGGAGGTCTTCCATCTCCTGACGGAGTTCGAAGACCAGACTATAGAGGATAGTAAAACTTTCTTTCATCTACGAGTCAAAGATGGTGTCAGAAGACGGGTTCACGTTGTTTCGGGCCTTTCGAATAGGAGGTGGCGCCCCCATGGGCGGCCTTGAGGAGACAACTACTGGTGCGTGGGGAGGCTCGAAAGTTCTGGAATTCAGAGGGACGGGAAGGTATCATGAAGAAGAGCCCGGCGAGCTGTCAATGACGGCTAAGCAATCAAACCAAGAGACAGGCGAGGTGGAAGAGGCGAGAGGTGTTGGCTTAGGCTGGAGAGATGGTGAAGAGGTCGTGGAGGGTGAACCAGGGGGCAAGACAGAGGCTCGTGGCCGACAAGGATGCCATGGAGAGCCCCTTCGCGGTCGTCCCCTTTGACGCGGCATGAGATTCGTCGATTGAAAGCAAAAGAAGACTAGGTGCACCAAGCAGAAGTAGAGAGCCTGGAGATGGGCTGAGGCTATAATCACCATGAAGGTCCAGTTGGAACCAGGCCAGGGCCGCAGAGGGAGGAGCAAGTCGATCCGCGAGGGATGGTGAGAAGCCAAAACAAATGGTAGATCCATAGAGTAATTCGTAAAAGGGACGGGTGCAACAGAATTGAAGTCGCTGCAACAACGTAAGGTCAATTTAATGCAGGGTCGGGGTGGCGAGCGTTGGCATGAGCTCATCATGTGGCTCCCTGCCTCGTTGGCCTACCCGTTCTTCCTCCTCTCGCCAGTTGGCCTACACTAGCACCCCATCCGAGGGATTATTAAAATTTTTGAATTGACTTATTCATCGTTATTTTCTTAACCATAACTAGGATATTTTATATTAATAAAAAATGTAGCAAAGCTCATAGAGAAATTACATCAAAGTTTTGTTTGAGATTTTTTAAACAAAAACAAAAAACAGTATTGACTACTAGCCTATAACAAAATTTGTCTTGATCTTTAGGAAAAATATCGACTACTAGCCTATAACAAAATTTGTCTTGATCTTTAGGAAAATTTGTCAATGTTTCTTTGTGGTATATATTTTGAAAAATAAATCTAATATCATAATGAATTTATAAAGCATAAAAATTAACAAAAAAAAATGACTATTGGCTACTTCTTCACTTGTTGCATTCATTGGGTCGAAGTCCAGCTTTACGATTTCAATGTCTTAAGCTACCCAGTGCATTGTTTCTTCTTACTTCAAGCACTCATAATTGGAATTGACTAATTGTACGTGATTTTAATCATCAGTTTGATCTCCCTTACTCAAATTGATAACCATGTTCATAAGCATGTTTCATTATGCCTCCAGGACAACTATCTGACGCTTCTATTGAACAAGTATGCCCATGATCGTTGATATATGAGTAGTAACTTAGTGTTCATTCTCATGAATTTTTTCTATAGATAGGAAAATTGAAGTTCCATTACCCTATATAAACTCCTCATGATTATTTAGAACATGCCTGACCTCATGCACCTCTTTATAATCCATCAAAAATCGGTTGCAATGAAATCTCCAAATCACTTTTAAATTCTTTGTGCTACCCTCTATCTAGATTATTTGCTTCACTTTCAATTCCATGGAGACCTAGTAGAGATTCATCCTAGACTCAATACTTTCTCTAAAACCACCCAACAAAAAAGACCTTTGCAAGCTCAAAGATAAACCAAATAGAAAAAACAAACTTCCACCTAAAGGAGAGAAAAGAACATGAGCATAAACTCTATAGTCAGAGCTTGAAAGAATCCAGTTAAATGTGAACCTCCCTTGAAAAGGGACAAATGAATCACCTTCCAACCCTAAGATATTGTTGGGTATGTGTTGTATTCTTTGCAAAATTGGTCCCACATAATGTACACTGATATGGGATCAAAGGGGGTCTAGGGGGTGCTTAGCCCCCAAGAAAAAAAATTGGTTCTTTTTTTACGGTTTTTTGTGTCTTTTTTTGGCGTTTTTTGGATACATGGTTTTTGCCGATGGTTTTCTAATTTTGGTTAAGGAATTAGGGTTGTTGATTGATCCAGGTCAATGAATTAGGGGTTTGGATGTCGCAGGATCCTATATGTATATTTTATTATAAACAATGAATATGATGAATAGAAGATTAGAGGTGCAACTCTAAACAAGTTGTTGGTTTTCTCAGTTTGGGTTTCCAAGGTAAAAATATCTATGTAATGTGTGTGTGTGTGTGTGTTTTCCATTGTATCTGTTCTTTTTTATTAAGAATTTGTTTGCATTAGTTAATTTTACAAGGTTAAAATCTACATAGACCCTATGTTGAATAGTTTCAAGCCCTATATTGTCTATGCTACCACCCAACATAAGAGACCTTCTCAAAATCAAAGAGAATTCAAATAGAAAAATGAAAATCCCGTCAGAGGAGAGACACAGACACAAGCATAACCCTTATATCCAATGATTGAGACAATCCAAGCATATGTGAGCCTCCCTGAACTAGAAGGGTATAGAGGAGGGGGCTCACTTGCAATCCTAAATAAGACTAAAAACATACGTGCCACCCCAACCAAATGAACAAAAATCACCAAGATGTTGCGCAAACTTAAAAAGAAAATTCTCCTCCTTCAAAGTCTAGATTGTAATGTCATAACCCCACCTTGATGGGTGAAATTTCCTTCCATGGGTTCAAATTTATGCAGAGCTAAGAGCCTACACATGTGAAGGGGTGTCTTAAGTCTCTTGACATTACTTATTCTGATATACGACTAGATGTTTCCTTATTGTATGCCATGTGAAGCCTTAATTACATGCTACATGCCTTGGCCCTCATATTAAAATAATTATAGAATAGTTTGATTGGAAACAACACCATTGATATTGATGACCCCCACTTTTAAGGATGTCGCTTGATTTGCAAAACCATCTGCTAAGTGGTTATTCACTCGTAACACATGAAAGTAATCGATGTTGGTGAATTTGAGTGCTTCTTGCTTTGCTCGAGCTACTACTAATGCTAATAAATTATCAACTTGGGTGGTGTTAATTACCATCTTATCTATAATAGCCTTTGAATCTCTCACCACTATCAGTAATTGGATGCGAGAATCAAATACTATCCTCACACCTTGCAATAAGGTATAGACTTTTGCTTTATTATTGGATGAAATACCAAGACCCCATGCGGAAAATGATTCAATTGTTCATATGGGGATCATGATGATCCCTCCCACATGTGCTAACCCAATCGACTTATTCATTGTTATAGACATTTATTATGTTATAAATGTGTCTTCCATAAATTATAAAATACCTTTAGAAATAACTAAAAAGATAAAATGAAATTTATGTAAATGTCTAAATATTTAAAAATAAAAGTAAAATAAATTTATTTTTATTGATAATATAATTTATTGTTATTATTATTATTAAGTAATTATGTATAAATTACCTTTCAGAAGAAAAAAAATTATAGTAGGGTCATGAGTGTCTGAGGACTGTGAATGCTGAATTGCCCCGGAGGGAAACCAATTTAGCCAGTACCTCAAAAACCATTAAAAAGAACCCTCGGGTTTAAATAACTGGAACATAATCGCCCTGTGGGGAATCTGATTCGTTCAGATTTTTTCGACCTCTTAGAACAACCAGGACTGACTTATGACAGGCAAAAATAGAAATATCCAAAAGTACACTTGTGAAAGCATGAACAAAACACAAAAAAAGCCATGCAGTCTGACAATTGTGCAAGTGTCGTCGCTCATGTAGAAGGTCTGTTGCTTTCCAAGTTGTCTGTTGTTGGTGCTTGGAGAGCCAGAGCCAAGACCTCCATTGATTTGTCCGCTCTTGGTACCTGGAGAACCAGAGCCAAGACCACCGCTAAGGTCGCTGGTGCATTGGAGGCATGTTTTGGAGAGTGTTGAGGGCCTTGCAGAGTGGGAAGAATTTGAAGAATTTTATTCCCTCTCTTGTCCAAAAGTTCCAGATGGAAATGTATGTCATCCACATCCTTGCGAACTGCAAACACCAGATCTTGCAAAATCGCCAGACCATCTTGAAATTTTGCGCATGAGGCACAGTCCGAGTAGGAGTGTGGCTGACCTGATGGTTTTCCCAGGTGGATAGAGGTGTCTTCCAGAGGAGACGGCGCTGAGGGTGGATGCACAGGTGGTGGCTCCGGAGCATAATTCTCTAGTGAATTTGGTGGGATGATGAAGGTTGGTTGCGAGGAGGATTCCAGGTCTGGTAATGGGCTGGGAGAGAAGCCCAGTGAATTCCCCTCAAGGTTGAACCACTCGACTCGACATGCCCATGACGAGGACAAAGGTAGGAAACCTCTTTGGCTAGAGGAGGAAGGCGAGGAAGGCGAAGAGTTGTGCACCGGTGTTGGAGTGGGATGAGGCTGGATAATCAAGCGAGCCTTGTTTTGATACCATGCAGAGCCCCTCTTTGATTTCCTCGAAGCCGAGGAATGACCGAAGCAAAGAGAAGGAATGAATGCATGAAGAGCTNTCAAGCGAGCCTTGTTTTGATACCATGCAGAGCCCCTCTTTGATTTCCTCGAAGCCGAGGAATGACCGAAGCAAAGAGAAGGAATGAATGCATGAAGAGCTGGCAGACGAAGGAGGTGAAGGCCAAGGAGGATTGCAATCTGGGTGTTGGATCTTGGGGGAAGAAGGAGATATGGTGAACCAGTCGAGGAGCGACATGATAAGAATTGAGCCGGAGTGAGAAGATGCACAAGTGCCGAGTTGACCGCCATAAAGACCACTCCATTGATCAGACGAGGAGACAGGGGGGTTCATGCTCGAACAATAAATGGAGCCCTGGCTAGAGTGAGGGTAGCTCGTATTCATAGTGTGGGAGGAGGGGAGGTGCATGTGCTAGTCACATGGCTGGTACTGCACTGGCAGGCGTCACCCCCTCCACTTTGACACATGTTTCCAACTGACACCCCATCTGAGGGATTATTATTATTATTATTTTGTAACTAGGGGAATCGGTAACAACGACAATATCGTACTCACGTGACACGAGGTCGAATCCCGTCGGCTGCCTTACAACCCCTAGGGAGAAACGCATGGCCCGCAAACACGCCCTCCGAGTAAATTGGGGTGAGAATCGACCTTGAGACCTCTTTTTACATATTTCATTCCATTTACATGGCACTTGCCAATCGGTCTACACCCCTGCGGGCGGGGGATTATTATTATTATTTAATACTGATTTTTTCATTTTATTGCATAAAGAGTAGCAAGGTCCTTTACAGTCGGAAATGTTGTCACATAATGTTATAACTAAAAAAATTGAATCTATGTAAATTCATTTTAAATAACAAAAAAATTAAATAAAAAATAAATAACTATATACATACATATGTGTGTATGTGACAACATCTAAAATAAAATTAAATTAACATAAATGTATATTAACCTTGAAGTTATCACAATTAAAAATTTTGATAGCTATCAAGTTTATAAATCCATATTTAAAACAAATCTTTATATTAAATTTTCCCACATACATACATAGGTATGTAAAAAGAATCTTCGTGCACTCTAACTCTAATATATAACAATTTAAAGATTTAAATCATATCATTAAAAGTGAACAACCCCCTCTCTATATATATTTAGAGATAGAAAACCATGGATTATATTCTTAACTTAGTTTAAGAGTAACTAAATTCAATGTGATTGAACCTTGAGCTGAAGTGTGAGAGCAAACAACGCACACAACAACATTAAATGGCCTATCATGAAAGATGATAGGCAAGTAGCTTCATGCCACGCCTTAGCAAAAGACCAACTTCACGAAGAATATTAGAGTGAGCAAATGTAATAAATCATAGGCATGCAATTGAGTGGTAAAGTAGGATGGACCTTTTAAAGTTAGCAATCCACAAAGACCAATAACTAACTTATAATGAAAAAAAAAGGGCATGGCTTAGCCAAAATGATGTAGTGAAATGTTATTGTGAGTACAAACATCAACATTTTTTTAACTTATAAGGAAAATAATGGCATGGCTTAGCCAAATGATGTAGTGAAGTGTTATCGTGAGTACACATATTAACATTTTTTTAAATATAAAATTAAAATTATAGTTTTATATTATATATAAAAAAAGTTATAAATGTTTTTTTATGGAGGCTTGTTACATGGGAAACCAAGTTTTTTACCAATTTAGCAGAAACATACTTGTTTATTGTTATTAGTATTTGTCACCTATTTGCCATCAATTAAAAAGAATTAATCACAAAAACTAATAGACTACAAGTACATATATAAAATAGATAATTGGAAATGTGCATAATATCACATAGTTTGGGGCACTTCATTTTCTTCCACTGGATTGGTTGCATTTATCCACTCCTCCTTTGTTGTGCCCAAAGGTTGGGGGTCTTCATCCACACAGATAGAGTTAGAATGTGTTTCCTCAGAGTGAATCACATGGTCCATGGAAACCAATTATTCAGTGACCTATGAAACACCAATTTTTACCCTGAACACAACTCTTCAAATTACCTCAAATTTTCCATCCAACAATTTAACTTTGTGAATGATATTTGTTTTCATATTTCTTTCCTCCAAGACTTGAGCTATGAGGGATTTCACCAACCAATATGTCGCCGATTCAAAATAATTTTGTATATTGAGTTCGAGAACAAACTACATCCAATACTCATCCCTCCACTTCTCCTTGAGTCTATTCGTTGAAAATATTCTTTCTTCTTTCCTTTATATTGCTTTCCATTTCATCCAATTCCACTTTGATGGGATCATAGAATCTCTAGTGAAAGAACCTCTTAGCATCCATGTCATCTCTCTAATCTCGAGTAATGTATCTTGGTTCCTTAGGGGCATGATCTTGGAAAGTGTTAGTCCTAGTTTTTTTGTTCATGCCCCTCTCCTCCCTAGTAGTATTTATTTTTGCATTATGGTTACACACAATCTTAGCACAAGGTTGAGAAAATTTGGGGGCTCAAAGAGGAGGATCTTTCCTACGATTTCACCACAATTTTCAAGAACAAAAACAAAGTTGTCACCTCCACAAACTAAAATTCTATCCAATTCCCCTCTCTCTTAAAGAAACAACACAAAGTCAAACCAACATAGAGAAAAAATGACACTAACCACACCACATAAAGACTGTACTTGATAGATAGATGATAACCATTCATTTCCATCTCCATTACTCCATGTAGTGGCCACCAAATGACATGTGAATGGTGTCATGTCCCCATCCAATGATATACAAGCATTAACATTATTCTTATAAAAATATTAAATTAAATACATATATAAATAAGTTAGATGGTATTATAGTATTGATTTAATTTTATATTAATTTAAATACATATATAAATAAGTTAGATGGTATTATAGTATTGATTTAACTCCTATATTATTATTTATAAAAAAATAAATTTTATTAATGATACTTCAAAAAAAAATTATTAAATAAAATAAAATTTTAAAATATAAACATTGGAAACTTTATATATATATATATATATATATATATATATATATATATATATATATATATATATATATATATATATATATATATAAGTTTTAAACTTGAATTTGAAAAGAATAAAAGATACACTGTGAAAAATAACACTTGCTTTAAAAACTTACATAAAAGATGAGAAGAATTTACAGGAAGTAATGTCCCCGACTTCACAAGATGCTATCTTACTTTGAGAGACATACCTGGCGAGGGATATTTAAATTCCAGGTAATGTATTTTCATTTTCTTTGAACTCTGAATCCCTTCCAATCCCTATAAATTTAAAGTTAAATATATTAGGATTTAGTTGAATGAAATCCTGTAAATACATGGATAAAAATAAAGATATAGATATATTTTTAATATACCTTCTCAAATTTACAAAATTTATTATAGAAATAATATTATGAAATTATATATAGAGGTATATATATATATATATATGTATATATATATATATATACATATATATAACACTTCAAATTTTAAAAATTATTATAGAAGTAATATTGTGATTAAATTATTATATAAATATAAATAAGAGTATTAATTTGAAAATGAAATTTTAACATAAATTACTAAATACTACATATATAAAAACATAAATAAGAGTATTAATTTGTAAAATGAAATTTTAATATAAGTATATAAATAATATATATAAAAAAGTAGATGAATTTAATAATAATAAATAATAATATTTAAGTTATATATAAATAAATTTATACTATTTGTGAAAACTTATAAATTTTTAAGTCATTATAATAATATTATAATATTTGAATGAGGAGGATAACAATCATTTTTTTTAATCACTAAAGATAAACATAATTGATATATTTCAATTTTATTTATAAAAACAAAAATATAGTGGTAGATGGCCTCAATCAACACACTATCACCAGTAGTTCCAAAATTCATTATATATTTTCACGAAAACTTACTGAACACAATGCTTAATTGTAAACAAAAGAAACTTAGAATCATGGAGCATGAGCATATTCAAAGGAGTGTGCATCTGTGTTGTCAATGATCTTCCAATCTCATTTGCTTCATTGTTTGCGGGAAGAAAATGTGAGAAAAAACTGATTTCAAAAGAGAAATGTCATGAAAATGAGGTTGCAAAGTGAAGTTGTGCAAATTGAATTCTCATTTCATCCATTGAATCACAAGTACAAGTAGAGAGTCTCTATAAATTTGAAATTGAGAAATACCTTATTCTTAAGTTAACTTTAAACGAGTTTTAAAACAATGAGTTCACATAAATTATTTGTTAAACCCATTTTTAGAGTCATGAGTTCTCTCATATATATATATATATAAATTTGAAATACATATCTCCAAATTTAATAATTCAAAATTTTAAATATATCAACACATAATTAATTTATATATATAATTTGATTGATTGTAAATTTTTAATTTCAAATTTATTAAAAAATCAATCAAATTTATGGAAAGGTAAATATTTTTTTCAAATTTTCACTTGTAAGGAGTTACACTTATCGAGAAGTCAAAACTTAAAATTTATCTACATTACTTATAATTACAAATAGTCACACTTCAGTGTTTTATTGTTTGTACTCTCATTTTGACAGGAGAGAATTTCCAATGACAGCAGTCCTATATGGAAAAGTTATAACAGAAAGATAGTGGTACACCTAATTTCAATCATAGAATACGTGAAAAAAATAGAAATAATTTGTAATATCATGAGATGAGTAAAAATCAATGTTCCTTTCATGTGATTGAGAGTCGGTAAGTCGGCTCGGTGATTGAACGTGACGCAGTTTACCTTTGCATGTTCATTCATGGAGAAAGAGGTGACCGGCACCGATCGCTGACGCCATATTGACGTCATGCCGGATAAAGAAAGAAGACGTCCGAAATTCCGTCCAGGCTCCATCCAATTCCAGCAACAGGTGTCCAAACAGGAATGCGGCAAAAGTCCAAAGGTGGCAAAGTCTCACAGACAGACATAAGTATTACCTAAGCCCTAATATATAACGCAATTTGGGAATTGGCTTCTCACCGATCAATCACAGTCATTTCCAAGAACACGGAATGATGCTTCTTCTCAGACTATCGACTTTATTGTTTTAAGTATTTCCATAAAGCTATTTATGGAAGGGAAGTATTAATTAATGTCCTACGCGGCCTCTGATCCGCTTGCTACAGCTTGGAAAGTTCCAGTTAAAACGATATAACATAAGAGCCCCATCCATGTGGCGCGGCCTCGGTCTGTGTGTGGAAGACAGGAAGAGTTCGTGGTCCAAGAAACAAAAAAAACGGTGCTTTGTTTGTTTGTGAAGAAGAAATTGTCTTCTCTGGCCTTTAACTTGATTTGGGTTTGCTTTGTTTTGGAAGTCTAGTTCAAGTTTTTGGTGCTGCTTTTTTTTGCAGAAGAAAAATCTGAAGATTTTAGACCCTGTCATATATTTCTGGGCGCTTGGGTCTCAAAGCTCTTTGATGTCAGCAATATTTGATGGTAAAACATTGGCAAGAAGCCCTATTGTGTAGTCTGTCGTCCTTTTAAAGCAGTATTTGGATGCATGAATTCTTCTCAATCGGAGGGGCAATGGTGATTTGTATTCATGTATTGGAGGGTTTGGTTATGAGCCCTTTTTATACTCTCATCAATTTAAGGGTATTTGATCGTAAACCAGAAAGCTTATCCAGGCTTGAAGGTTTGAAACATAATACAGACAAAAGGGATTCATAAATTGACCATGGTATTAATCTTTGGCAAGGCTGATATAGGCATTGAGCAACACTAACAGTGGCGGGCATCGAAGGCTTAATATATATGGGATCAAACCAGCCTGAGAAACAAAGATCAATTTTTTTTTATCTAAAATTGTGGATTTGCATATGACCTACTCAGTGGAAGAAGGCCTGATATCACTATGTAATGACCTTGCCTTCTTTCTGTAACGATATATATCTGTTGGAGTGTTTTCCATAGTGATGCATAGGGTTTTCATAATACTTGATGCATAGTTTGGAACGAAAAAGACTTTAGGTTTGTAGATTAATCCAATTTGATCTGGATTAATCAACAGATCTTATATCATTAGCTCTGTACTTGTATACTAGTTTGATTTTATGGAAAATTAGACTATGATACGGGTATAGTTGGAATGATGGCAGAGAGCATATGACTAAAAGTTAGGGGAACTGGGGATTAGTCTACAAGAATATGGAGGTTCAGGGAGAGCAAAGTAGTAGCAACGATGGGATTGAATTGAATTCACGCAAACGGTCTGCCTCAAGTGAAGATCTTGAACCTCCTGCTAAAGTTTTTGGAGGTGAAAACACAAACCCAAACACGGCTAAGAGTTCCAGCAACAGCACTGTAGAAGGAAGCGAGGGCAAGAATGGAGGCACAGCGAGGCAGTATGTTCGTTCTAAAATGCCTCGTCTTCGTTGGACTCCAGATCTCCACCATTGCTTTATGAATGCCGTTGAAAGGCTCGGAGGACAAGATCGTAAGTACTTATTATCATCATCAATCCATGGCTATTGCAATAATTGATTGGCTACTTGTATTTAATTTTGGTTTTGTAATTCTGGTTCTGTGTGGGATAATCGATGAAACTAATCAGACAGTGAGGATTCCAAGTGTGTTGATGCATAACTGTAAATTTCCATATAAATTGTACAGGAGCTACACCAAAACTAGTGCTACAACTCATGGACGTGAAAGGACTGACTATTGCCCACGTCAAAAGCCACCTGCAGGTAGGTAATTTGCAGCTTACTCTAGTCAATATTTAAAACTAATCTAAAAAGTACTCTCAGATCAACTGGTGCTGATGTTTATAGGATGTACGTGCTATTTTGTTTGCGCAGATGTACAGGAGTATGAAAAATGATGAAAATGGACAAGGTATGTAACGCCCAGAGATAGTCAATTTGAGGCTGCCTAATTAATTGCTGTGATATTTATCCTCATCATAACTGCTGAAGAATAAAGCGTCCTGGATTCGCCGAATCTCTAAGCTTTCTGATTCAGTGGGTCATCAGATTACAATTAATTGGACATCTATGTCTATTTTAGGTCGAAGCTAGACAATCTACAGTGCTCTATAATAGACCCCTAATTGCCTTGAGCGTAGATGTTGTTCGTTATAGGTTGATAGATATACCTAATCCATGACCTGCAGCTTACACGATGTTAATTTTTACCTACCATGTCTCCCACTATTCACGAATTTCCATATTCACTTCCAATTGAATCCATGACACTGTAAAATTTCATAGAGTCCGATTATTTTAGAAAATATGTGATTATCTATGCGCTGAATGTAGCTTAGAAATATTTGTTTGTGTTTTTACCATACATACAGGAATAGGATCACAGTCCGAGAAGCACATGGAAGGGCGAGATCATCTTCCCGACTGTTACTCACATTCGAGGACAGGCTTACAACAATTTGAAAATAGGAGGTTTCTGGTCAATGATGACTATGAATCTGCTCAATATTATAACCTTTTCAACCGCCCTACTATGCAGACTTTTGATCATCGGCTTACAACGAGGTGCGTTGATAGTTTAAAAACCTACATCCAATAATATGAGCATGATATGCCTAGGATGCAGCTGGATCCTACTATGGTGTATTGTATTCTTTCATTGTTCTGAATATGTAGAGCCAGGGTTAGCGAGAATAATACCTTATAGATTAATTTTCAGTGATAATGGTGATCTCACATGTAAAATACTGAAGCGTAGTCAGAACATTAGACTTACGTGGGATGCGTTCTTTTGATCTCATGTGTGCAGGTATGATCGAAATCCTTGGGCAGCCCATGAAGATTGGCTTTCCAGATCGTATCAAATTCAATTAACAAATTATGACAATGCAAGAGGCTTGTATGGCTGGACTAGTGGCAACAATCTAGATTGGAAAAATAAGAGGGAAAAGGCTTTGCCTCTAACTCGGAGAGATTACAAATCAGAATTGTTAGGTAGTACTATAGATCCTCAGCTTTCAGTTCAATGGGGTAAAAAACAGGAAGAAGAGAAAGACAGAACATGCAATTTGCCTGAAGAAGACTACTTCAGGCCTGATTTTACAGGAGATCTCAACACTATTTCTGATCAGCCAACAAAACATATAAGACAAGTTGAAGTTGATTGGAGTAGGTGGAAGCACGGCCGGGAAGCCACTGTGGATTCCACTAATTTAGGCCATGGAAGATTGGGGACATCTTGTATTGGCTTAACTGACAGGAACTTGCAAACAGCGCCTGTTAAGTGCAATGAACCTATCACAATTGATCTTGAGCAGGAAAGCCTGCCATTGCAGCTTCAGGTATCCCTATAATAATGATACTCATGTCTGTATATGTTTTTTTGTTTGTTTGTTTGGTTCAATATAGTTTGCTTGCTTGGTTTTTCTCTTCTCCTCTGTGTGACATGTAGCATGTTGTGTGACAATTGCTCTTATTATTATAAAATCTCTTCTTCTCTTGTGTCTAACATTGGTTGTGAGGGAATATAACATTGGTTGTGAGGGATGGTCAGAGAGTATATAAATCCCACTATACTGGACCATGATCATTAGCCTAATGAGGGCAACTACAAGAAAGTAATGTATAAATCCCAATACTATACCATGATCATTAGCATAACGAGGGCAACTACAAGAAAGCAATGAAATGTGACTAATGAATTGATTGGTTGAAGGGTGATAACATAGTTCCTTTCCTTACTTTCCCTTCTACTCCTTAAACCATACATTTTAAAATGGTTATGACTTCTGACAATATTATTCCTTGAATTTCCAGCTACAGAGAGAACTGGCGCAGCAACAATTGCCGAGGACTTTGGAAAGTCCAGAATCAGATTATGTTCGACCCGAGAGAAAGAAGAAACCGAAGGAGCCCAACCTACAATTGATGCTAAAACATGCTGATGATCAGGATCAATCATGGTCCGAGGAAGAAGTTGACAGTAGCTTATCGCTTTCATTGTTCTCTAAGTATCAAGAAAAAGAGACCAAGTCTCTGAAACTGGCCACCTCCAGAGAAGGCAAGCCAGAGCCAAAGCCTTTCTTGCAGCAAGCAAATACTGATACCCATACACCACGTGGAATCAGTACTTTAGATCTTACCATGTCAATCTAGGAACCGGAATGAGCAAATCTTCCTTGGAATCATTCCAACTACATCGAAGATAGAAACAGAATGCCGGATATTATATCTGCAAATACAAAATAAGGTACTCTTTCACCAGCATTTAGTTTATGCTTCTCATTGTAAAATTACTGTCGAACATGGTTGGAACGCGAATTTGGCTTGCAAAGGATTCACTGTTACGGCCCATGGTAAATTAATTCACGTTAATGTTTCAATTTGGTGAAGTGGAACAAGCCTTGCAATGAAATTTGTTTTGTATATTGTTCGCGGTTTTACATAACGGAATGGTGGTAAATCAAACCAGTGCCACGCTCTAGAAAGCGCATATCCACAGTTTTTACAGTTAATATACCTTTATTAC
>SNQJ01S0141909.1:0-24762 GCA_010110895.2 Picea sitchensis | reverse complement strand
ACACTCCCTATTGACAGACTCCAATGTTTGGTTTGAGTGGCCTTGGAGAATTTACTCTCCAACCTATTCCAAGGCCCTAGTCCTAAGCTAGTGTATGCACCCTACAAACAAAAAATCTAATTGATTTTAATTAGCGTTGCTTTGAATGGGATTTTTAAGTCACAAGGTATGAAATTGAAACTGATGGTGTGTAAAGACTCAAAGCAAAAATGAACAAGAAATGCTTGAAAACAAAAACTTTTACAAAAAATGCAAAACCAACAACTTTTCAACAAGAAAGATTTCTTTTTCTTTTGGAATTTTCTAAGATTTCATGCAAAAAAACTTATGAAAAAAGACTTCTTCCTAGCTACTGATGCAACAACACAATCTTCAAACCAAGAAGAAAATGAAACAAGAGAATTTTTTTTATTTAATTGCAAAATGACGCAACAAAGGGAAAATGCCAACAAGCACAAAACCAAGAGAACGAAAATAAAATTCTGGCTTAAAGCGCAGATCGTAAAGAATCAGAGAAAAGACGCGAAAAAGAACTCAAGAAAGCACTGATTCTAACACTTTTCTAAAAACCATAAAACAATTTTTTTCTCTTTTGTCTTTTCTATCAACAATCAACTAAGAAACAACAGGCTGAAGGTAAGAGGCCCTAACCTACTGACTGTGTAGCCCTAGACTCAAACCCTTGAGAGGCACACTTCTCACCATAGGAGGGGATGACTGCCCCACCTAGGCTGAAAAGCAACCAATCAAGCCCACGACTGTCACTAAAACAGCACGCGTGTAAACGCGTGTTGAGCTATAACAACGCACGGGTACCCGCAGGCTAAACCTGAACAGGTCGCGGGTCTGTGTAAATGCTAAGACAAAACAACAAAATAGGCAGGCCAGACCTGAAAAAGGCCTTTGGTATTGACAACCAGGGTCTCTTAAAGGCTTGGATGCTTCTTCTTAACAGAAAAGAAAAATAATTGCAAAAAGAAAACAAATGCAATAAAGCAAACTGAAACAAGACAGTGAACCAACAAGACCCAGATAGGATCCAGAAAGCCCCCTAAGAATGGAAATTTTGACAGGGAAGAGGAGACTGCCTCTTAAGCTTCCTGAGCCCTACACGCTACTGAAACCACTACAACAGGTGTTCAAACGTGGGTTGTAGAAGGTTAGGGCGCGGGTTACATGTGTGCAGGCCTTCTGTAGGCCGTGTGTACCTCTGTGTGTCTCGATAATAAATGTCAAGCACAGTCAAGGAAAAGATGGTATAAAGAACCAGGTTCCCTACTAGCTATGACCTAACAGAAAACAGACAAACAAAGAAACAAAACATCTAATTCTTTTGACTACCCAAAAATCTTCAACTGAATCCGGAAACCCTAAGAGTAAATATCCCCAGTTGAGTCGCCAATTCTGTTGTGGGGAAATTATACCCTACGGACTAACAAGATAGGGCTTAAACTTGCATGCAGATCATGACCCTTAAGAAATTACTTTTAACCTTCTACCCCAAACCTAAAACCATTTTTCACATGCAAACATGGAAAGAACCTACTAACCTTTTTATCGACGTTTGGTGTAGATCCTCCGTTGCGCTTTATCCCCTTGCTTCTACTGCTCCTTCCAAAGACGATCCTGCAATCAAGACAAAACACTACGCATGTATGCTATTTCTCTACTAGAGGGTTAGAGATTAAGCATAAATAGAACAAAACATATAAAATTCGGGCATTGGGACGAGAAAAGTATTCTTTATTAATCTCAAGATGAATCAATTTACAATAATAATAGAGATCAGCCACCGTTCCTTGATCTTGATCCTGGGATCCTCCTCTTCTTTGTCCTCCAACTGCTTTTCTTGAATTCTCCTAAAGCTTGAGGAAAGGCTAAAGGGTTGGGACAAAACGGATTCGCCAATTGGGCAGAGTTTCTTTGCTATGATTTTCCTCCTTCATATAGTACCCCTACCCCTTATTTTATATGCTAGAAGGAGCTAGGGTTTTGGATGAACTCTCGGCCATGCATGGCTGGGAGTTCCAGTTAATTGACCCAAATCTTTTCGTTCCATCGACAACTTTCCTGTTTTTGTGCTTTGTTAGGTAAATGCGGGTTGTAGTGGGCCAGCCAGTGTTCCAACGCGTGTAGTATAAGGCCTGCCAGCGTTCCAACGCGCCCAGTAATGGGTTAGGGCGTGGGTTACTTAATTTAAGAGGTTTTTCAAGAGTTTATTCAGCATGGCTTTGGCAAGGAAGAGATATGAGTTGGCCTGATGCCAGGTAAGCATGTGAGGTGAAATTTAGGGTTATAACAAGGATACTACAAGAACCATAGTTTGCTCACCCCTTATAAATACTTGACCAAGATGAAGGGGAAGAACTTGAAAATAATCCCCCAGCCATGGACGATGAACCTCGTGGAGTCCACCCTTTTGAATGTAATGGAGATCCCACATTTTGGATGACACCAGGAGGTTAACGCCTGTTTTAAGCTCCTACTCTCATGTTACCATGGCGACTACTTATGGATATACCGACATATAACATTTGATCCAATGCTTATCCATTGGATCACCAGATTGAGCATGCAAGGACCCAACCTGCAGGACTTAAACCCCAACATCACTTCTTAAATTTGCATACAAAGTTGCTCATAACTATACCTCAAATCTGCAAACTTTTAAGATTCACTACAAGCTCAATTTTTCATTTTTTATTCTGAAACTTGGAACTAGGATATTAGGATCTGTTCTTCTTTTGATGCAACAAGTGGAGTTCAATTTGTACCTACCAAGATTCAGATATAACTATTTTATCTCGAACACATGTTTGGGACTAGTTTTTGGATTAGTCACGAACCCTAACTTTCAACAAGTATAAATCAGTACCTGTAATGAATCAAGGTTTGAAACTTGTACGCAATATTCTTTGATATCTTCTTTGAAATTACTCTAATTGTTTCTCCTTGAATCGTCCCTGAAAAAGATTTATAGTGAAAATGGAAGACCTTTTTGAATTATGGCATATTTTGGAGAGCAAAGTTCTACATCATTCCACATGCTTAATATTTGATATTTGATTCTAAAACTCACATAAAAAATACTACAGACTGTACTCTTTCCAATGAAATTGGTCTCATAGAATTTGTATCATATATGAAGAAGTTATGGTTATTTTACCCAAAATAGTTGTTTGAGACTAGTTACAGGACTAGTCAAAAACCCTATCTTCCACAGAGTGTATCTCCAAAATTACAATGAAACAGAAGTTGAAATTCATACCAAAGGTACCTTGATATGTCTTCTCAATATCCTTCAAGTTTATCTATCTGAATCATTTTAGAAAAATATTTATAGTGAAAATGGTAATATGACCTTTAAAAAAAATACCTTAGAACACCTCATCACAAGACTTCATCTTCCCTTGGAATCCCTTATTCACTTCATCTTCCCTCTGAAATTTGATGCCAAGATTGTGCTAAGAGATCACAAGATTGAATGATGAAAATGAGAGGTTATTAATGTGTATTTATACCCTTACAAACACCTTCTTTACTTGACCTTGATCCGACTTGCAATTTCTTTTTTGCAGCAAATGTTTCTCCTTTACTTGAATTTAGGGCCAAATTATAACTTCTTGACATTAGATTCAGGGATTCTTGAACATACTCTGGGGTTTCATATTTAAGAGGGAATAACTTATCAACCGTGAGGAACCACATGGTGTGTCACCTTCCATTATAGACAGTTTGACGAGGACTATCAATCAATGGATGTTTTTCATGCATTTGAAATGTTCTTCATACTCTTTTTTCTCAATCAACTTTGGGCTTCATGAACACACCTCTAGGGATTCTTAACCACTTAACCACTTAACCATATTTCTAGGGCTTCTTGTAGACTTCTGCTAGCGGGAAAATCCCCCTATAACTATACCAAGGTTTAAAGTATAGACAGAGAAAATGACTCCCTAAAAGTCAATCTAGTATCTACACTACCCCAAACATACCAAAATAGATGAACATAAAGCAGTGGAAGAGAAGATTAGTAACTGTATCTTTTATCCAATGTTTGGTGAAGATCTCCTCAAGATCTGTAGCTCCCAAGGCTGCAAGTCTCCTCTCAAAGATGACCTTCATCCAAAACTAGGAAAACAAGGCTACAATCATGCTATTTATATTCATAAATTAGGGTTAGATACCAATTGTTATGTATAAATCAAAGAAAAGACATAAAACATCATCATTTGGGACAGGGAAACAAGATTCTTTTATTCATTAATCAGAGATGGAAGCTTACAATCCTTCCAGGCTGACGCTCCGTGAACCTGGTCCATAATCCTCTTAACAATTCTCCAAGTGTACCTTCAATAAGACTCTTCTCACAATCTATTGATCACCTCAAGGGAAGGGAATGGATTGTATGGAAGAAAAGGGGCTAGAGACGGAATGTTGAGACAATAACTCACAAAAGGTTGCAAATGCTTGGGCAAGGAAATGAAGGGAAATTGGGCATAGTTTCAACGTTCTAATGCTTGGTTGTGGAATGAGACCCCAAGAACTCGTTTTATATGACAAAAGGATGGTTATTCAGTTGGGGGACGAGCTATAGCAGGTGAATTGGCTGGGAAACCTCCAATAGCCCATAAATTCCACCGAATTCCTTACAGCTTTTTAATTTTTGCAAATTTTGGAGGTATGCATGGGATGTTTAGTGTGAAACAAGTGTATGTACATGGGATTTCTAGCATGCAACAATCATATGTACACGGGAAGTGGTGCAACAAGGCATGTACATGCTCTAAAAATTGTTTTTTAAAATAGAGTTGCTCAGTAGTGATTTGGAAAATTATGCAAGTAGGAAGGCCAATGCCATGTATGCATGAGTAGATAATTTTAGGGATATAAAAAATTCCACCTAATGTACAAGGTCAAAAGAGCAACTGATGGCTGGAATACATTGCAATATCTTCACCAAATAGAATTCACAAAATCGAGTGAGCCTGGGACCAGAGTTTGGGAAGTGCCATCTGCAAAACAACAATTGTCTATCTAAGGAGGGCATACCCATGCTAAAGATGAACTAAATCATGGTTTCCAATCAAATACACTGTAGATCCATGTCATATAAATATATAAAGTGTATCTATGAGAAATACAAAGCGGATATGCATCTCAAAATCAGTCGAAGATATACAAGTATAGTATGCATCTTCAAGAAGCTAGTGATGCCTATGGTTGGAGATGAAGTATTCATAGCTCGAGAAACAACTTCAAGATATTCAAAACTTAGGTAGGAGTACAATGGGAGTGTAAGACTCACTACCCTAAGGTCTTCGATAATCCGTCAGGAAAAGATTGGAGGATCTTGATGATCAAGCATAGAACTTTGTCGATTTCGAATCTTGACTTGACTAGACTTTCGGGATTGTCGACTCATGAAATTCAAGAGACAAACTATAGAAAGGCCAACTCGAGTTGGGTAAAACTTCCCTTGGAAAAAAACACAAAAGATGATCATACTCAAGCAACATGACATTGACATAAGTCTATGATGCAGGAGGCACCGCAAACTCTTCATATGTTTGGAAGAGTAACCAAATGGAGGAGGACACAACTCTATGTAGAGAGAATATATTCCTAAGGTCATACTATATCCCAATGCTTGACGAACAAATGGAAGGATGTGCTTTGTCCAAGGGAGACTACCTTTGTTGTCCAAAAAATAATGAATAGTTCTCGTCCCCTCTTTTTGGAATATTTGATTTTTTTGTCTTTTTCAATTTTTAAAGAGATTGAAAAATAATAAAATAATGTTACATTACAAAGGAGGAACTAGTTCCAAGTGCATGGAACATACTAATTCTCAGGGCAAGGAGACATGCGTAGGATAAGGACACTCGGGAAAATTCCTCCATGGGTCAAGGTGTCAGGTCGCAGAGGCAAGAAGTGTTTCAAGGCTTGCATATAAGCAATGCTTCAAAGGTTTAGTTTGAGAGCAACATGGAGCTAGCATTAGGCCAAATACGCAAAGATGAGACCTGCAATGCGATTAAGCACGACACAGAGAGACCCCGTCTATGTAAATTTTTAAGAGCCTAGAGAAGGTAAGATCGGTAGGTTTTTCACATTTAGAGAGTCTCAAAAAATGCAAAAGAAGACTCAAGGGAGTACCTTTTTTGGAGTTGGTATAATCGGATCGAAAAAGGGTTAAACTTTCACTGAAAAATATGTCTTTTCAAAACCATTTTAACAAGTGTGTCAAAGACAAGATCAATCGGTAATATTTTCAATTTTAAGGATTTTGAAAATATCTTATCTATGGACTCACAACCTTTTATGTGTTTAGTCTCCTCAGCCCGAAAAAGTATAAAAGTAACTTAGGAGAACTCTCCCGCCAAGATGAATCTCCCTAGGTGTACCTTTTTCCACTATAATCTACTGGCTAGAAAAAGGGTTAAACTCATGCCAATAGATGTTCTTTTGGACCAATTTAACGAGTGTGAAGGAACAAGGTGAATCAACGATATTTTCAATTTTAGGGAGTCTGAAAAGAGCTTAACTATGGAATCTGGGGGGGGGTTCCTTTTTCATAATTAATCTCTAAGGCCCGAAAAAGGTGATAAACCAAAACCAAGGAGAATGTTCCTTTTTCGAAGATTTAGTTCGTCAGGCCTAAAAAAGGGTTAAACTTACGCCTGAGAATACTCTTCTAGCGAACTGAAGTTCCTAGAGCATACCTTTATTCATAAAATTAGACATCCGGACCGAAAAAATGGGTAAACTACCATTGGATGGATGTGCCTTCAAATTTGAGTTTGGCGAGTGTGAAGGGAAACACAATCTCTCGACAATATTTTCATTTTTAGAGAGTCTAAAAAGGGCTTAAAGAAGACTCCAGGGGGCTCATTTTCTCAAGTAATCTAGACGAGATTGAAAAGAATAAATACATTCTCATTTGGATGTTGCTTTCAAATTTTAAAGTGAGCTTAAAAGACAACAAAGTGTGCTCATTAGGGAGTCCCGAGGTTAAGGCCAAGAATGATGATTAGAAAAAAGAATGAGGCTTCAATATGTAATCATGATGGGACTAATCAAGGAATGCCAAGCCTATAGTCAAAACTGACAGTATGGACGCCAAAAATGTAGCAAAGGATCTACCTAGGGAATCCATGTAAAGGTAGGCTCTACCACCTAATTACGACACTTCTAGAGAAACATAGAAGGTTTCGTGTCACACTTCGATGAGATAGATCCTATGGAAAAGTGGAAAATACAACGAAATGAAGAAAGTGGGAATGAAATCCTAACTCATATGCAAAAGTTGGAAAAAATGACTTTTACCAAAGGATGTCAAAAATGTAACCAATCACAAAAATAATTACCAAACCGAAAGAAGAAAAGTACCAGAACGACCAATAGATAACTCAGATGTGAATTCGAGTAACCACCAAGCCAGGAAAAATGACAAAGGGGACCAAAAAGGAGAAAAAGGGGCAAAAAAAGTCTATAAATAGAGGTGGACAACTCATTTTTACCATTGCAAATTGGAAATTAGCCAAAAGGTCAAAAAACCCCTTCGTTAAAAGAGTGGATTTTGGGAGCTATAGTGGACGAAACAACCTTCTATTTGGACCAAGTAAGTACAAACTACTTATTCTTGCATTTCAATACTTCCTTTGTATATTAAATTTGAGTTTGGGAGGGGAGCGCTCTTGTAAAAAGGGCGGCCCTACGCGTACATGGGTTTTCCAAGGCCAGCCCGCATATGTACTCAGGAAGAATAATAAAAAACCTACATACATACGTGACTGTGTAGTAAACAACACGCGTACACCCTCCTTTGAATTGAAAAAAATATAAAAGCAAGTACTAACTCCTCTCCACTTTTGTCATGTGACAGGATGTATGTTCACTGGAGGGAGAGAGAGCATGAGGATCTTGATATATTGGCCGAGGAGGACCCTGTGGCAATCACTGCACTGAAACAGTGTGGATTATGGAAGTTCTTCTAGTCTCCATTTATGAGTGCACAACCGAGGCTACTCAATGCTCTCGTGGAGTATTGGCATCCTGATGCAGAGGCATTTATGTTGGAGGGTCAATCATTGACCCCGACTAAAGAGGATATATACTTTCTGACTGGCCTCTTGAGAAGAGGGGAACTAGTCAACTAGAGGACTTTTCCTCCGGGGTTGTTCAACATTGAGGATTACATCAGCATGTACTATGAGGTTGGAACTGAGAAAGTAGGTTCTCAAGTGTCGATCCACAAGATCACCAACATCTCTTTACGAGTGATCCTACTTCTGATTGAGTGGATTACTGGATCCACGACACTCCATCAGGCCTCACGCGCACATATTCATTGTTTCATTCAGTGTTTAGAGGAAACCATTTTTGACTGGAGTACCACCATGCTTGTATGCATGAAGAGACATCTCACAAAGTGTTTTCTATGTACCAACAAGGAAATCAAGTTTGGTACCATTCTATGCTCCTTATGTTTTGAGAAGGTGCCCAGTCTCAGTCCCAGAGAGTCATTACAGGGTCATGTAGCCTCCTTCCCACCAGTGAGCAGGTGGGCAGCTTTGCTGCCTAGACAAGGTGGAGGGAGGACTATAGAGGCCTTCAATGAAAAGTTTTTTTACTAGTGGGAATGTTAGATCCCGGTGATAGAGGATTACCCCTATGTAGGGATAAGATTTATTAGAGATCCATACATTCCTATGCCTCCCAGTGAGGAGCGTGGCAAGACAGGTAACAAATATTTTTAAAGTTTATTAAATTTTTAATTTTCATATATATACTTTTTATGTGTGTCTAGAGTATTGACTTGTGAATCTGTTATGTACAGATGTGGGGCATGTTCGACTAACAGAATTCGCCAGGACTTGACGTCATCCTTGACCAGAGGCAGCACCAACAACGACAGAAGGACCAATAGTTGTGGGAGGAACCCCAACCGAAGAGGCTGACAAATTCTTTCGACGAGTGGAGCGAAACCTCACTGCTCTCACTCATGTCATTCCTATGGATGAGATCGAGGATATCCCCCTGGCCATGTAGCCACATGTAGTAGGGGTGCCTCAGACTTGGGTCTAGTTGTTCCAATGTCTTACAAATGTCGTTGTTCATTATAGCAGGGCCAATAGGCCTCGACCTTAGATAGTTTTGGACCACTGATGTGTCTATGGCACTTTTTGTACTATATTTATTTTTTGAGGGCGTAAGACTGACGATGTAGACCGATGACTTTTGAGGCTTTCATGCCCACTTTTGTACTCATAACACTATTTTTGGACATATATATATATATACATATTTCTTGCTTTATGGATAATGTTTTTTACAAATGTATTTACATGTATATGTGTGTGTTTTTCTTTTTACATGTGAGCAATATGCCAATCTAAAACTTGATTAGCTAGAGTATCTATTAAATGATTAAATCTCCTAGGAACATGGATATATGTAATGTAATCAAAAGATTGTTCTAAGAGACATACCCTAAGGAATATTTGGTTCAGAGTGGGATCATAAATGTGGTAAACCCCATTTAACTAGAACACAACCAGATGAGCATCTAGGTAAAACCAAAGGCAAGAAATGCTATGTGACAAAGCATCACGAAGGAATTCTATCACTTCGTTGTACTCAGCAACATTATTTCTTGCGTCGCCTAGAAAAATACCTATGGAAGATATCAACTAGCCTCCAGGTGTGAAAATCACCCAAGCTACGGAAGCGATCCTCTAAGTGTGTCGGCTAGCGTCAGCCGCAAATCCAAAGTAAACCTCTGATTCACTTGACATCTACCATAGTGAAAAAGAAAACATAAATAATTACATGTCCATAAGGAGAAAAAGACAAAAACATGTATAAGAGACTATACATATATACAAGAAGCCACCCAGGTGACCAACCTAAGAGTAGTACTTCTCAAGGTAGAGCCCATTTCTAGGCTCCACCAAAGAATTTCCCTCAAAATAAACTAGATGGTAAGCACCCTTATCTACGACCTCTTTAACAATGAAAGGTCTGAACCACATGGGTTTGAACTTGTTTGCCCCCAGGGGATCTTTGTCTTGATCATAGACCAGGACAACATCACCTTCGGAGAAAATCGGAGGGTGAACAGACTAATCATACTTAAATTTGACTCATTTCTTATGATCCTCATTGGCTAAGGCTGCATCACGACACTGCTCATCGAGCTACTCAAGATATAGAAGGCGTTCCTCAAGAGGTGAAGTTTTTGGCAGTAACTCTATTGCCAACTTTAAATAAGGGATCTGACATTCAATAGGTAAGATTTCTTCTAGCCCATATACAAGTTGAAAAGGTGAAAAATCGGTGGAAGTCTTCACAGACGTTCATTAATCCCACAACGTTGAATACAACATCAAATTCCAATTCAATTTGGCATAATTGATCATCCGTTGAAGAATAGTCTTAAGAGACTTATTCACGGCTTCAACTTAACCATTCTCTTGCGGGTATTAAGGTGACACATGTTCCTGTTTGAACCCGAGATTTGACATTAATTCAACCATAATTCTATTATGGAAGTGACTTCCATGGTCAGTGACAATCTCCTTCAGGATACCAAACCTTGCTACTATCTTATTAAAGATGAAAAGAGCCACAGTTTTGCCATAATTGTTGAACATTGGCATAGCTTCGACCCACTTCGTGAAGTAGTCTACTACTATGATGATGTAATGATGCCCCCTGGTTGAAGTCGGGTCATATGTAGTAAATTTAATCCCCCACTTGATGAAAGTACCAACAACAATGAATGGGAACATAGGAGTAGGGTGTGACCACATCTTATGACAGAAGATCTGGAAATGGTGGAACTTCTTGACTGCCTCCACACAATCCTTGATTAATGAGGGCTAGAAGTAACCTACACGTAGAATCTTTTGGGTTGTTGCCAACCTAGAAAAATGAGTGCCACATGCTCCGGTGTGATAGTTGTTCAAAACGAGCTCTGCTTCTTCATGTTTGAGACATCGCCTAAGAATTCAATCTATGCCTCGACGATACAAAGTGTCATTGAGTATAAGATATTTTCGCACCTGATATAGGATTTGTCAACACTCATCACAACAAGTAGAAGCGGGGAAATTCAAATTCTGGAGATACACAAGTATATCTCCATACCAGGGGTCCGAAGATGCAATTAGAAAAATATCTCCATTGATAGGTGATTCTTCGGGCATGATATCACTAGACTCGAGTAGCAGTTCCAAAATTAGTTCGACAAAGACCAATGACTTTTTGGATTTTGCAGAAACAAAATCCAATTCAAACTCCTATAGGATAACTATCCATCTATTGATCTTTCCACCACTGACCCGTCATTTTAACACATATTGGAAAGGGTTGACGATGGAAATGATGGTGGTCTTGCGAAGAAAAATGTAGTGACAGAACCATTGGACAACATGGAGAGATTCCAAAGCAAGTTTCTCAACATGAGAGTAGTTGAGTTCTGGTCCAACCAAGCCTTGTCTAAGATAATATATAACGTTCTCTTCGAGCATGTCATCTTCCTAGAGCAAGGTCATGCCGATGGTTGAATCCAAAATAGCCAAATACAACAAGAAGTATCTATCATAATCAAGAGGCTGGAGTAGAGGGGTGGACGTCAGGGCACGTTTCAATGCTTTAAAAGAGCGTTGAGTAGCTTCATCCCAACAGAATGGGACCCTTTTTTTCAGAAGATGCATGAACCCTTTAGTGATCTCAGCATAATTAGCGACAAAATGCCAAAGAAAATTTTCTTTCCCCTCTAAGATTTGAAGTTGGGGTATTGTGCATGGGGGAGGCAATTGAACTATCACCTCAACCTTGAGAGGATCAAACATGATCCCTGTTGTCGATAAAATGAAACCTAAAATACAACCTGATGTCATGCAAAAATGACACTTGTTATGATTCAAGTGAATTCAATAGTAGCGACATCGCTCAAATATTAGTTGTAGATGGGTGGGAAGATCATATCTCTTGCGGTAACGTGATGCTAGATCATTGAGGTACGCCTTGACTATGTGTTTGAGGTCGTGAAAAGTTAACGGCGTGGCCTACTGAAAGGTAGCTCCAACATTCTTCAGAACAAAAGGCATATTTCGATACATGAAGGTACCCCAAGGACAAATAAAAGTTGTTTTATGTTGGTCCTCGGGTTTGATTTGAATCTGATTTTATCTCAGAAAACCATCCATGAATGAAAATACTTTGCATCCTACACATTCATCGACAATATGATCGATAAACGGGGTTAGGAAATTGTCTTCTAGGCAAGCCTTGTTCAAATCACGGAAATCCATACAAACATGAATCGTGCCCTGTTTCTTATTGACTAGAACTGGGTTTGACACCCATTATGTCAATTGTACAGGGTAGATAAAACTGACTTTGAGTAGTTTCTCTACTTTTGCCTTGATTGCTGCCTGTTTTCAAGGATTGATCGGACAAAGCTTCTATCAGACCGGTTTGGCATTAGGGTAAGTCGTGATTTAATGTTCAGCAATTTGTGGGTCGATGTCTACCATCTCCTTGTAAGACCAGGAAAAAGCGTCGCAGAACTCCTTGAATAACTCAGTGTAATACCAGGCAATCTGCTCTGACAAAAACATTCTCCACGACGCCAGGGGTTTTGGAGATATTGATTGGAATCATTGTAGCAATGTTTTCCATGTTACTGTCGGCGTAAACTCCATGTGTAGCCAGAGGATTGATTGAACAAGGACTATCTCCATTCATGGTCAAAACAAACTCTCCCGCATCCACTCTCCTAATCTCGGGAAGAAAATAAGATCTATGATGTAGATCATCCCAAGGTTTGTCAGGACCAGTCATTGCCTCAATAATCGCCTCGTCAAAGGGAAAGACCAAGTCTAAAGGATCTTGAGTGGCAAGATAATATTGATCCCAAATAGGCTTGAGAATGGGATCTAACTCCTGTAAGGGAGCCGGATCTGGGTTGGTTGAGGCTTGCTGGACAATGTTGTACACAACTTCATTTGTGGATAAGGGCATGGTCATGCCAAGGTGCCCTATCCCTTCCATTGAAGATGATGGGGAAGGTAAAGTCCATGGGTCATGAAAGTAACTCGTTCTAAAAGATGACACTTGCAAAATTGTATCCTTCGGCTGGTCGGGAACAACTAATATAAGATTTACATCATTGGAAGGCGGCAGGTAATCAAAAGTTCCCATCAATGGCGGAAACAAACTGGCACCTAATTTGACAGTGCCACGCTGCGGTTTATCAATCATCGGGACCGTGGAAACCCTCGATGAAGGGTTGGTATGAGAAACTGACAATTGATCGATGGTCACAATTCGGCCATCATGCAAAAAGAACAAAACCTGAAAAACCGTGGAAACCACCACATGCATCGCATAAGTCCAACTCCATCCTAAAAAAATATTGTAGTCAAGAGGTGCATTGACCACTTCAACTTCGACACACACATTTTTACCCTCTAAATGCATGGAAAAGGAAGGAACTATTTTGTGTGGTCTAAACGACCAACCGTCAAAAGTCGTAAGCAATGTAGGTGATCGAGACAACTTAGGTTGTCCAATGGCCTTCCAACATGCCAATGACATGACGCAAGTTGAGGAATACTCATCAACCATCGTACAGAAAATGTTCCGCGTAAAATATTTTGTGGTATAGTCCACTACTATCTGAAAGGCAACATGGTGATGAAGATGAGGTTTTAAGTCAGTTGGATCGAAAACGATCGCTCCTGGGTTGCTAGTCTTTGTCGCTCCCAAGGAAAACAATAGAGATTTTCTTTGCGAGGGGAAACTCTGGAGGACCTCCAAAGAAGACATCACACAAGGGGTGTGTGCCAGATCCTCCACAATGGAGTAGTTCTGAGCGTCCCTCATGTTTGTATTATGGGAAGCCTTCTTAAACACACCTTTAGGGATGCGAGTCATTGTTTTCCCCACCGCCTTATCAATTTGGATAGGATTCTATGGGTTAGTGGCCTCCTTGCACTTATCGACAGATTCCGACATTTCATAGTCATGATTCATGGTCGATAAATGAGCATTGACGTTCATCATGTAAATGTTCGTGGTTAGGTTTTTATTGGTAGGCGTGGGGGGTCCCTGACTTCCCTCTGCCGCGCTTGTGGATGTGAAAGCCTAAGCCATATTTTTCCCTTGTGGAAAAGGATTCATCAAAACAACAGGTTGTTTCTGCGCTAATAACTTCTAGGTTTCAACAAGCCAAGGGAATAGGTGAGTCAGGTGGTCTTTCGTGCAGAGACTACACAGATACTTCGACTTCTTATTCTTCGTTTTTCCCCCGCCAACACTATTGGTAGCCTTTTTATCCCCTTTACCCTTATTATTTCATTGTTTCTTCTTTGCCTCGGTCTGATGGTTAGAATTTGGATTCATCGAATGCACATTGTGTACATTCGACATATAGGTAGGGGAGACAACCAAACTAGGGATCTGGCTGGCCACATTCTATTGTATTGACAATTGTTGCATCTGATTTGACAACAGATCCATGGAATTTCTTTGTGTTGAACCCACAATACCATAGGCATGGGGCCCAAACTTTTCCTTATCGAGAGTATATTGTGGCGCATTTGGCAAGATCTCATAGATCATGCCAGACTGAGAGTAGAATAGTTCTAGTTGTTGGGCTCTCATAATAGCCTCCTCTTCTGAAAACACCATGAAAGTTGCTATGTCCTTGGATATGTAGGGAACCAAAGACTTCAAGAAACACTAAAGAAACAAAGTACGAGGGACCTTGACCTTAATCAAGCTCTTTATTCATCGCCATTCTCGAATATGATCAGAGATGTGGTCGAACTTGGTTTGCTCGAATTTGGCCAGCAGTTCGGTGTAGACATCATATCTCACAGGTAACTCGAAATGGTTCAAGAATACCATCTCCAAGTCATTAAAGTAAGAGTAAATCAATCCATCGAGCTCAATATACCAATTCGCAGCATCCCCTATAAGAGTGTGTTGAAAAATGTGCAACTGAACAGAGTCGTATTTCAACGAGTTTGATGAGCACCACAAGTGAAAGGTAGTCACATGATCACCTGGATCTTCACCAGGCTTGCCCTCAATTTTTGGAATATCCAAAGGAAACTTGGTCAGCATGGGGGGCAAACATGGATCGTGACAGATCGGTTCATTCAATAATCTCGACAAGTATGGAAAATGTAGAGTTGCCAGAAAGGGTAGTTTCGGTTGTGAATTATTTACAGGAAAAGAGGGCCCTAGATATTGACTGGCACTAGGTTTCTAGGAAAGTTTGGACTACTAGCCAGGGTTTTGGTAGAAACCATGGCCTTGACCAACAAAAGGAAATTGCATCTGTTGAGGCATCATCCACTGACTCCCGAAATTGGACGACAAGGCTTGTGCAGGGATTGCTCCTTTTGTTGTGTTCCAAGGACCTTGGAATGGGATTCCCCCAACCGATGTGACATGCATGGGTACACATCCTTGCCTAGGGTTCCATTGAGTATGGAAGGGGTTACCCCTGACCGACATTCCTTGCAAGGGAAACGATCTTTTCCAAGGATTCAAAAGACCATTTGTGGAGTATACTCCAGTCGTCGCTCCCCATGAAGGAATCATACCTTGCATCGGGTTTTGTTGACAAAAGAAGAGGTTTCCCCCAGTCGAGAAAGTGGCCAAAGAAAAAGTGTTGTTCCCAAACACACCAAACAAAGAGAATGACATAGATCCCACTGACATTGTGTAAGAGGAAGGTCCTAAACTATCTCCACCAAACATGTTATAGTTAGCGTTAGCCCCAATTGGCTACTGAAAAGTGTCGCTGAGCGAAGGGGACCGATGAGATATATGACCCCCATCGTAAGGAGTAGCATTAAAAGGGGCAGTAGTGCCTACGATTGACCCTTGCAAGGGAGCGTTTGAGCTCCATGCCCCCAGACCCATGGCCTGTAAGGTAGAATAAGCAAGAACCGAATTCATACCAAAGTTGGTCATCCCATATGAGAAGGGAGTGCCCGTCGCATTTTGATTAAATAGAACAGTGGTCAAAGTCGTTAAAGGTATCAAATCACTACTCATAGTTGTGAGACTCAGGACAACTAAGGTCCCCACTGGCGAAGTTGGGGGAGGAAATAGGATGTCCCCTCCAGTAGTAGTCATAATGGGAGTACAGGGAATCCTAGATGAAGTAGCAACATTTTCTTCCATTATCGCTCGTAGAAGTAACTGGATCTTAGAAGATGTCACCTCAGGGGGGACAATCTGAATCAAGATCGGTACCGAGAAGTCGGTAATCGAAGGATTGGCTAACCTGAAACCTTCAGTCTCAAGGTAAGAAATGATGGATTCCTCCAGATCTGAAAAGTCTCCTGTCGGAGCAGGCTCAGGCACAGTTTCCTGTGGCCCAATTGCTTCAAATGATCCTTCTTGATCAAGTATTCGTCTCAATGGTGGTGGAGGTAGCTCCAAAGTAACCAGTGATAGCCCCTGGAGCCTTGGTGACTAGTGGATTTGTTGATCTTCCACTTTGTGAAATGATCAAATGACATAGTAAGGCTTGACTAGCATAGAACACAAAGAAAACACTAAAAAATTTCCTAAAGATAAATCAAACAGTCGACTAACTAGTGGGAAGGATGGTTATGCTAATCGACACTAGAGAAACTAATCGGTGCAAGTGAAACTCAAACACGAAAGCACCCTCTGGTTATAATATGTGAAGCATGATCTGACGTCCACCCTAGGTACCATGGTATACACCTACAGTCACCTATGTAAGTCCGTAAAATATGGGAAACTAGGTTTCCAACTCGTAGTCAGTCACTAGGCAGGTATAGTTGACAGTTAGGCAAATTGTAATGACATGGATAACAAGTCCAAATACCTTCAAGGGTGTCGAAATTGATTGGTTTGGAAGACAAATGAGGATCTCAAATGGATTCAAGGTCCACAAATCTCCATAGGAAAATGTGATCGATATTGTTCTCGAGAAATACCCTGAATATACAATCCCCACTATGTTTAGTCTGGGTTTGGAGGGGGTCCTGGCTAACTCTTATGACACTGGACTTAAAACTATCCCTATCTCAAACTCCAATGTTTTTTTTAAAATGGCCTTGAAAATTTTCCTCTTCACACCTGATTCAAGGCCCTAAAACCCTAAACTAGTCTATGAACCCTAAAAACAAAAATTATAATATAATTTAAGTTAAGTGTTAATTTTAAGGCTTGATATACGCAAAGGGTGCGGTAGTGAAACTGATGGTGTTATGAAGAGACGAATAGGAATATAACTTTAAATCATTTGAAAGCAAAAGATACTTCGAAATTAAAGCAAAGCTTGTAAAAACTCTTTGTAAAATTCAACTTTTTGAATCAATATTTCAAGATCTTGTAAATGAATAAATCCTAAGACTTGCTTTCGTTTGATTAAGAAAAACTACTTGTATTTTAGGAAATTGAAAAAAAATTTGAAACGAAGACTCTTTTTTATTTTTTCAAATAACAACCTTGACTACTTTACCAAACTAAATGCAAGAAAATAATATTTTTTTTTTTTTTTTCGAACTGCTTTAACAAGAAAAACTGAAGTAATTTTTATTTTTTTTTCATTTTTCAAAGAAAGAAATAGGAACAAAGAGAAAACTAAAAACAATATTGATAAATATCATAAGCCAACTGTGGATCACAGGGATTCAACCAAGACACCAAAAGGAGGATATAAAACTTGACAAATCGCTCTAAACCTTTTAGGGCAATCAAAAGAAAACTAAGTTAACTGAAACTTTAACCCAAGCTATGGCCAAAGACAAAGACTCTGACTAGTTCAATAAAGTACTGAGAAGTTTGAACTTCTATCAGGAAAGAGACAAACTCTCTCTTTGTTAAAAAACACTTTCAAGACACAGAGAAGCAGGTTGTTGCATCAATAGCCTACATATGTATGCAGGTTGTCTACTATGCAGAGCGTGTATGTACGTGAGCTGACCAAAAACAAGGCGCATACACCTCAGAGACTTTTCAAAAATAAAAAGACAAGGCAGACTAACAGGGCAGGGAAATCTCATATGCACCTTGCAGGTGACCAAAAACCCTTAAAAGACTTAGTAAACTTGACTGAAGCTCAAAAGGAAAACAAGAAGCCAATCAACAACCCAAAAAACCTCCCTAAAACACCTAGAGAGACTCCCTAGTGGAGTCGCCAATTCTACTAGTGGGAAAATCCCCCTATAACTATACTAGGGTTTAAAGTATACATAGAGAAAATGAATCCCTAAAAGTAAATCTAGTTTCTACACTACCCCAAACATACCAAAATAGATGAACAGAAAGCAGTGGAAGAGAAGATTAGTAACCGTGCCTTTTATCCAATGTTTGGTGATGATCTCCTCAAGCTCTGTAGCTCCCAAGGCTGCAAGTCTCCTCCCAAAGATGACCTGCATCCAAAACTAGGCAAACAAGGCTACAAGCATGCTATTTCTATTCATAAATTAGGGTTATATATCAATTGTTATGTATAAATCAAAGAAAAGACATAAAATGTCATCATTTGGGATAGGGAAAAAAGATTCTTTTATTCATTAATCAAAGATTGAAGGTTACAATCCTTGCAGACCGACGCTCCGCGAACCTAGTCTGGGCTCATCTTAATAATGCTCCAAGTGCACCTTCAATAAGCCTCTTCTCACAATCTACTGATCACCTCAAGGGAATTGGAAGAAAATGGGCTGGAGAGGGAATGTTGAGGCAATAACTCACAAAAGATTGCAAATGCTTGGGCAAGGAAAGGAAGTGAAATTGGGTAGAGTTTCATTGTTTTAATGCTTGGTTGTGGAATGAGACCCCAAGAACTCATTTTATATGACAAAAGGATAGTTATTCAGTTGGGGGACGGGCTATTGCAGGTGAATTGGTTGGGAAACCTTTAATAGCCCATAAATTCCACTGAATTCCTTACAAATTTTTCATTTTTGCAACTTTTTGAGGTATACACAATTTTTTTAGTGTGTAACAAGTGTATGTACGCAGGATTTCTATCATGCAACAAGCGTATGTATGCAGGCTGTGGTGCAGCAGGGTGCATACATGCTTTGAACATTGGTTTTTTAAATAGCATTCCTCAGCGGTGATTTGGTAAATTATGTAAGTAGGAAGGCCAATGCCATGTATGCATAATTAGAGCATTTTAGGGATAGAACAACTTCATAAAAGCTTCTTCCCTTGAGGGCCATTCTTAAAGCTACGCCATAAGGGGATGTTCCATATTATTTTCGGCACAAAATGAGATCGGAGATATAATAAAGAAATGCACAGAGATATCGCAGATACTCAATAATATAAAATAAATGTATCAAATATGAAACCATAAACATAGATATACAGTAATACACTGTTTCTATTAATGAAAGAAATGTACAAAAACTGTAAAAATACAGAGTGAAAGACTCACTAGAATGGTGGCAGCTTATCTCTGAGAAGAGATGTGACGGCTACTCGCATTCACAAGAAGATGATTACAATGAGGCTCTGAAGGAATTTTCACAATAAATAAGAATGCCAAAAACCCTAAACATCCAAAAACCTAACCCGAGGAGATGAAGCGCCAAAAGTCATGTGGGCCCCGTTTGGGTAAGTTAGTACATTAGCTTCCCGGGGTCGTAACTTTTTCATACGATCTCCATTTTAGGCATATGATAGCCCGTTGGAAAGGTATTGTCGAGGAGATTCATTTTGGGGAATCAATAATTCCATAGGATATCATTAAGAATCTTTATCCCAAAAAACTTCATTTAGGCCCTAAAAATGGCCTCGGAAGTTAAAAACTGCTAAAAGTAGTAAATTGCCAAAATTGCCAAAAAATTGTTTTGAGCCAATCAGAAAAGGTGGGTGGCCACCGATATCCACCTGGATCATGGGACCACTTTGGAGACTTATTCAAATACACCCATCACTTCTATAATATTCCAAACTTGCTTCGAGGCTTCTTTTAGGGTTGACATCAATGACAACCAATTTTACAACATAGTTTACATGAAAATTTTTCTCTCTATCAAAAGCTATCCCTGTGTGCTTCTCAATATTAACAGTTTCAGCAATAGTACATCAAATATCTAAGGAATGGATTCTCAATTTTAGTTGACACTATCTTCCCAAAATAATTCATAAATGTACAATGTTTGAAGAGCTGAAAATCCCTTTCTTTATATATAATTCTATTATTTATTGAATTCCAATGTGACTCTTGTCCTTCCACCTCCTCTCATGACCTTTCATTTACCAACGTTTTACCTTATCCTCTTTGTGGAGATGAGAGGACAAGATGACATTTACATTTCAAATTTTTCTCCTAGTGTTGGTGGGCCCTCATAGATTTCGGCCATAGCGTACCCCACACACCAAGAAGATCGGTATGTACATGGGACCATATTTGTTATCCAAGTTGGACAATCGATCATCATGGGGTTTAGATCTTTTCTTCATCCATTTGAATTATATTTTCTTTGTTGTTCCTCTATCACTATGGTGGTTGTTTTTACTGTTGTTTCATCATCCTTCGCTATAAATCGCATCATGGGGATGTTGAGTACAACTTCCTCTCGACATTGGTACTTGGAACCAAATCAACATGCGACGAATATGTGATCTCAAATTAACCTCAAAATAAACTATTAGACATAAGTATTTGAAACCATAGAACTAAAACACTAACTAAATGAGAGTTCATATAAACTTCCCTGAACTCTATCTATGGTTCCTCTACTCATGGTTGAGGTGTTGTGTTGTTCGGGGTTGTTGGTGAGGAGCTAGATATGAATATTGAAAAATGTAGAAATATGGTGAGGAATTTCATAGATCACATAATTGTGAAGTTAGATATCTCAGAAAGATATTTCTAATGATATAAAGAACGGATGAAACAAATGTTCAAGTCAAAATTTATGGCCAAAATACGAATGCCAGTTTGGTAGGGTTTTGTCCCCGTTTTAGATGACATTTCTTCTTCAGTTTTCCAAATCGCCAAAAACTAGTCCATTTCTTGTGTTTTCCCTTGTTGCATGCCTATATCCTTGGAGGGAACAGTGACAAGCGTACATTCCTGACCTCTCACTTTGCTAGAAAATGTATTTGGATTCAAACTTGGGCCAAAACAAGAGTTTCTCCCAAGGTCACCAATGTTTGAAATACTAACATCACCAAACCCAATATCAAATATGGTTGACCCTATTGATGATAATAAAGCCTCTCCTTTCAGATTACATTTCTTCAATTTCAATATTATCAACCTTACTTTCTTTCTTCTTCATAACATCTTATGTCTCGCCTATATTACTTTGCATTATTGGTTTGTGAAATCTCCCTTCGCGACTCTTCATCTTACAATACTGTCTAATTTCATAACAGTCACATTCTCATTATGCTCAAGTGTGATATCGAGTGAAATTATTATCTCAAATTCCATTCTAGAGGTTCTTTCTTCACCATATTTGTGGAAATATTCAATTACTGTTTTGGAGAGCGGTCTTAGAGGGTCAAGATCTTGGAGGATATTGCTTTGTTGGTTGGTGATAGGAAATAGATTAAAGGATTCCATGGGCTAGTATTTATATCAAACATTCTTTGCCTTAGTATAAGTATGTTTCTTCTCATTTACAACCATCTTAGGAGGAGAAATTAGTAGTCCAACAATCTTGACCCTAGTCATATCCACAAACTTCATGGAAACAAAGACTTCATCTGAATTAGTGGTAATGGAGGAAGCTAGGACTAATGAATTACCAAAATGTAGCTGGAAACCCAAGCTTGAGGGAGACAGAGGTGTTGATAATAATAAATCAATATTTACAATGCCATCAAGTTTTTTCCCCTCTTCATCCATGGAAACAAAACCTTGAAATGATAGTAGTAACTCTTTTCATAAACCTTAAGCCAAAGACTCTTTCACTAACTCAAAAGCATTCTTTGTCAAGCTCAGTTCTATACTAGAATATACATAAGATTTTATGTCCATCTTGATATTCTAACATGAAAGGTAAGAGTTTGTTCCACAGATATCAGACTTAACTTTGTTTCTCCTAAAAACATGGACATGTCACCTTTTTTCACACATGTACTGGAGTGTTCTTAACCTTGGTTGCAACAACTAATGTTCTCTTATCGTTCATATGGATTTCTTGGGACTCCTTTCATCGAAGCATAGGAAAATGATAAGTTAGGAATGATGTTTTCTCTTGGAGTGATCAATAGATATTCCTTGAATACTTATGCATAGGAACCTTCATTATCCATGGTAAATATGCCATTGATAGGCCCAAAGAATTTAATTTTCTCACCAAAAGAGATATAGGCATATTGTTTATACCCTTGTTGTTTTCCGTGATCCACTTTTTTAATCACATCGAGGGTTTTATTAATTTTAGGCCCTAAAATTACTTTCTTTTTGTGAGTTTGAAAACTAGGGATAACATTCCATTGGGTTATGATTTATATCCATCTCACTGGTTGGCCAAGTGTGTCAAAGCTTCTTTTATTAACTGGTTTCGGGTATGAAAATGGAGGACTTCTTTCCACTGCATCAAATGAGTCTCAGAGCACTTTCTTTTAACTTTGTTGATGTGAGTGGGTGCGTTTCAAAGAAATCTCTCTTAACTTTGCCAATGGTTTCAACCTACTTCTTCTCATTTCTGACAGTTTTATTGCTTATTAGACGATTTATTGTTATGTTCACTGGCAGGCAATGGTCAGGTTTTCTTATTCTCTTTCAAATTGGTGGAAGTACTTTTTCATTTGTATGGGTAGTAGATTAAAGTGCCTTGGACCTACAAAATTGTAGCCTACAAAAAACCATATGTAGTCTCTTTTGATACGAGATTACTCTCATACCTGCATCGGTTTCTTTGTAATTTGGTCTGCTCTGTCTCACAACAAAATATTAAAATGAATGTCAGTTGGGGCTTGTTATTGCACAATTTGTACTTTCCCAAAGCCCAAGGGAAGTGGATACAAAATTGGCGTAACTGGGAATGACCTATCATTGTCACCTTAATAGGAAATCCCTTTCTATTTAGGAGTATGTTGCAGTACCCCAGGGGAGACATCCCCAGTGACCTGAGGGTTTGAGAAAGCTAAGGCCAATTATAAGAGAAAGTCCCTCCCCTCTCATAGGTCACTCAAGTTAAATGGGTTCTTTAAGTCTTATTAAATAATGAAGCAAGAAAATATTATTGTGTACCTGCCTAGAACAAGACAACAAAGCAAAAAAGGGGCACTTTCCAAGTACCAAAATGATATTAGCGCTTCATAAGACAATGAACTCTTAAGAAATGTACTAGCTGATAGAAAATTGCAGCAATATAACAATTTATAACAGCAATAAGAAATTTGCAACAACCACAATAATTATGCTTCAAAATGCTTGATAAAAGACTTGAAATAATATCTTTAAATAGGAAAATTGATAATAGACAGTCACAAGCAATTTTAGAAATGCTTAGCTAGCATAACATGTCACTTTTAGGTTTAATTTGATGTTGTTAGATGGCTGTAGAAATATTTTGCAACAGAAGCAAGTAAGTTAATGATTTAGGCTAATCTAAGGTTAGTAGAAGTTAGTAGGTGTTCAAGAGAAGATGTTCTGAAAATTGTTTGATCAATCAACACTTGTAATGGGTAGATTAGTGCCTTCTAGGGTAATGGAGTCAATGATGGAAGAAACAAATTTTAGAGGAAAATATAAATGATAATGTTTAGTCAAAGGGGATGGAAAGGATGAGAGAGGTGTTGGTAGCCCAAGGCCTCAAAAATCCAACTCCTAGTGATAATTGCTAGAAAGTAATAAAAGTTAGGCCCTAGCGATTTCTCTTTTCCTTAGACAAATTGAGATAAAGAATTAAATAGGAAAATGAAGTAGGGTTACTAGAGTGATACAATGGTAGGGCTCTAGTATCCACTTCTAGACGGGTGTCTTTCAAGAAATTTTAGCAAGTGGAAGTCTATAGAGAAAAAGATAGTAACATATGTCTTTCTCCTAGGGTTTCAAGCAAGCAATTTCATAATCTTTGACATGAAACAAGTAAATTCACCATAAGAATTCATTCACAATAAAGAAATGAACATTTTGTACTTTCTTCACCAAGAATAATCAAGCATAAACCCTAGTTGAAGATCCTCCACATGCAAATTTTCCAAAATACACCAAGATTTGCTCCTCCAAGAAGTGCACACCACAAAATTTCAGCCAATAACCCTTAAAGAGGGCTGAATTTCAGACCACCACTTATGTGATGAGTGAATCATGAAAAAATGACAGTTTTATCTCTCTATTTATACAATACGTATGACCTTTAATTAATTTTAGGTCATCACAAGGTCGACATGGCCAAATTACATGAAAAATCCAGTTTTTACACAAATTCAAATAATTAAACCCTAAAATCATTTTTAGAGGTGACTTCATGCCCTTCTAGGGTGGCATTGAGCCTCCTGGGTGAAACATTGGGCCTCATCTACAAAACGTTAGGCCTTCCAAGCCCCTAGATGATGCCACACGTGCCAATTAGCACACAAATGCCTCCATAATGCCAATCCTAACGATGGGTGACATCTAGGGCCACAATGGTGAAGTCATGGGACTCCCAAGGCCAACGTTGAGGTGGAAGAGAAAGATCCCCATGGGTCTAGGTGTGCCAAAGTGTTGGTTGTGGAGCCTGATTATCTTCCTAATTCAGAGGTCCTTGCTTTCAGCCGTGTTTATACCCC
>SNQJ01S0141908.1:26695-38497 GCA_010110895.2 Picea sitchensis | reverse complement strand
TGTGGAATTGATCCTGTGCCATGAATGACTACATTCTTGTTTTGACGATGTTGAGTTCTTGTCGTCATGTGCGGATGAAATTTCAGTGATAACAATTATTTTTCATACCATGGGATTCTTAGAGATAAGACAGTTCCAGGAACACCACAATAAAATGGTGTGTCAAAAAGTATGAACATGAAAATCATGGAGTGTGCAAGGAGTATGAGAATGTATGTTGGGTTTCCTTTAGAGTCCTGGGAATATGTTGTAGATATTTTTGTTTACTTAATAAACATAGGACCTTCAAGATCTTTGGATGGTGGAATTCCAGAGGAGGCATGGACATGTAAAAAGGTAAACTATTATTTTTTGAAGACTCTCGATTGTGAAGAATTTGTTCATATTGATAAAGAAAATAGAACAAAGATTGAGGAAAAATCCAAGAAGTGTACCTTTATTGGATACGATGTTAATGATTTTTGTTATCACTTATGGGATTATGAAAATAATTAGGAGTAAAGATGTCATATTCAATGAGAAGGTCATGTACAAAGATCAGTGACAGGGAAATATACAAGAAAAAGAAAAACCAAAATATACAGTGCTTGATGAGATCAATGAAAAATAAATTCCAAAGGTACTAGAAAATCAAAGTGTACAACAACAGGAGCAACATGTAGCTCAAACCCCTACAAGTGTTGTTATAAAATATACTAGGTTAAGTATATCCTCTGAACGATACTCTCCTTCATTGTATTATTTATTGTTAATTGATTCTGGTGAACCAGAATGTTATGAAGAGGTAATGTAGGTAGACACTAAAAATAAGTGGGAGAAAGTCATGAAATATTAAATGGATTCCTTGGTAAATAACCATACTTGGGACTTGGTTCAATTTCCTGCAGGAAAAAACGAATTGTAGAATAAATGGGTTTACAAGTTGAAGGAAGAAGATGGAGGAAAAATGCGGCATGAGGCTAGACTTGTTCTAAAGGGGTTTGCACAAAATAAAGGTATAGATTTTGAAGAAATATTTTCTCTTGTTATTAAGATGACTTCAATTAAGACTATTTTAAGTCTTGTGGCAGTAGAAGATTTGTGTCTTGAATAATTAGATGTAAAAATATTTTTTCTCCATGGGGATTTAGAGGAAGATATTTATATGCAGTAGCCACAGGGGTACGAGGTCAAAGAGAAGGAGAATTTGGTATGCAGGTTGAATAAGAGATTGTATGGCCTAAAGAAAGCTCCAAGGCAATGGTATTTGAAGTTTGACAGGTTTATGAGAGAACAAGGTTATACTAGATGTCATTCTGATCACTGTGTTTATTTTAAAAGGCTAGAAAATGGAAGCTATATTATCTAGCTATTGTATGTATATGAAATTCTTGTTGCGGAGTCTAATATGCAAGATATAAATGTGTTGAATAAGAAATTAGATAATTCATTTACGATGAAGAATTTGGGTGCTGCAAAGAAAATCCCTGGTATGAGAATAACAAGAGATAGGAAAAATCACAAATTGACATTGTCTCAAGGTGAGTACATAGAGAAGGTGTTGAAAAGGTTTAGAATGAAGAATGAAAAACTAGTTAGTACACCTTTGGCCAGCCATTTCAAATCAACTAAAGAAATGTTTCCCAAGACACATGAGGAGATAGAATACATGTCTAGGGTCTCTTATTCATCAACAATTGGCAGTTTGATGTATGGGATGGTTTTCACAAGACTAGATATTGCACATGTAGTGGGAGTTATGAGTAGGTATATGAAAAATCCAGGTAAAGAACATTGGGAGGAAGTAAAGTGGATTCTTATATATTTGAGAGGTACCTCTACTCATGCATTATGTTTTGTAGGTTCAAACATTGTTCTACAAGGATATGTTGATTCAGATATGGCAGGTGATTAAGATAATAGGAGGAGCACCACAGGGTATGTTTTTATTGTAGGTGGAACAAAAATAAGTTTCATTTTGAAACTGCAAAAGGTTGTTTCACTTTCAACAATAGAAGCACAATATGTTTCTACTAAAGAGGCTAGTAAAGAAATGATTTGGTTACAGAGGTTTATGGAGGAATTGGGAAAGAAGCAGGATAATATCAGGTTGTACTGTGACAATGAGAGTGTCATTCATATTGCAAAGAACTCAGCCTTCCATTTGAATAATAAGAATATACTTCTCAGGTATAATTTCATACGATCCATCTTGGAAGATGGACATTTGAAGTTGGAAAAGATACATACTAGCCAGAATCTTGTAGACATGATGTTAACAAAGGGGGTAACTAGGGAGAAACTAAGTTCCTTCTTAGTTTCAGTTGGTCTTCAAGCATGAAGGTGAAGATGATATATTTCCCAGGTCCAAAAGGATCGTAGTCCAATAGATACAACAGCATTAGAGTTGTTGAGATCAGTCTCCAAGTGGGATATTGTTGGTTGTGGAACCTGATTATCTTCCTGATTCATAGGTATTTTTTTTAGCTGTGTTTATACCCCATCGAGACTGTACACCCCTCCACATGGGGGGATTGAAGGGGGGGATTTCCCCCCCTACGGGGTCTGGGGGAAAGAGGGCCCCCAAAGGAAACATTGCCTTGTAAATGTATATTGTAATTTCATAGTAAATCTGGATCGATCATTATAAGGTCACATATCTTACGATAGAAGTTATGTTAGGGTTTTTTTCCCTAGAAAGAAACCCTATTTTATGAGGGAAATGTATTGAGGCTATGTATCATTATGAATTTCGTATTATGAGAGAGGAGATAGTGACATAAAGAAGAGGAAGTTACAACAGGAGTGTTGTAGGTTGTATCCCTTCATTTTGTTGGATAATAAAAAGGAAGGACCTAGCAATTTCTCTGGTGGATGTAGACCACACTGGGTGAACCATGTATATATGAGTCTCTATTGTATTGTGTATCTTCTATATTTTATTTCTGCATTTATTTTATTTTATTTCTCCGTGATCCTATTTTATAACACAACCACCTTGAATGGACACTCCTTTGTAAAAGTGTGTAGGATCTTACATGCTATCATTTGGGTAGAAAATCTAACCTACCAGGTGTTTATCTATGAAATTAGCACCCTACATACTCCACGATGGGTACTGTACGAGCCACATATTTCATGTTGGTAATCATATTTTGTGGTTAATGATTTTTTTGGCTCATCCCTATGCATGGGTAGACTTGTAAATCGTTTTATTATTGCTTCGTTGACCAAATATTTCCCTCCTAGCCATAAGTATCCATCATGTATGCAGGTGAGTAAAACGTGGATGCAAAGGGCCATCGTCTCGCTATTCTCAAAGTGAGGGAAATCAATCAAATATAGAATGTCAGCTTATCGAAGGGGTTGGGCCCACTCTTGGGTTAGAATTAATGTCTTACCTTATGCAATGTGAACAATTCATGCATAATTGTGGAAGTCCAAGGTGGGGAATTGACTAGGGTCTCAAAGCATCATAATCAAGGAATTGGACATCATGTACTCTTCGTTTCTGAGAACCCCTGAAACTCACATGTAGAGGAAATGCAGACACTAGTATTTGTCAATATTAGGTAATATTGAATATATTTCATCCTTTTGATCTGCTTGACGAATCCATGGCACCATTTTCGGTTGAGTTCTATGAGTGGCTAATGTTGGGTTTCTAAGACTTATAATAATGCTTCTATTTTCTAAGACACTTTCATATAGACATGGGAGTCTATCTCTAAGCTAGTCAGGAGTCAGAAAGTGAAAGGAAATTTCTCAGGTGGGTACTACCATACAACGAGGAGGTGTCAGAGAGCCATTAAGAACTTGTATTGTCATACGGTAATGGTCAATCCCTCCCAAATCATTGATATTTACACCATCCTGACTATCCCATGAAATGATAAATGATCAAGGGTCGCATGAGACCCTTCTGTCAGTGACCTCAGTTTGTGAGTCATCTCAGCCCATATGTATTAATTGTGTATGGATTTTGAATTTTCTACCAAATGTGTGGATTTAGCAGGTGGGATTTTAACATTTATTGTGGGTCACTACCTTAACAATTGTTCTCTTACGTATCGTATAATGGATGTGTCACTATATTAATGCATGAAAATACTAGTGTCGTAGAAATGAGTTGTTGACAGTAACATCACCATACATTCACAATTCCTACTCGCGGGGGAGTCATGCATGCTTCCTACGAACCCCTGCAGAAATCCATCGTGGGTTAACAAATTGCGGCGACCCCCAATGGGTCGTAGTGTCACTTGACATGAACCCAACCAATGAATCGTATCCATTGAGAGACCGGGTCGGTTCCTTCTGGATCCAATGCATCCACTAACTCTCTCCAATTATTGTATCCTTTTGGGATTCATCTATCTTCTTAATGGGGTTAAACATATTTGAATGGGTAGATGGTTTTTATTGCACAATATGGGATGTAGCATGACCTATTCATTGTGCATGTAGTTCCTTTCCATGCCCTATAGGAAATGGAGGGTCTCGGGGAGTAAAATTTTGTCTGGGAAACTTGTGTGGGCCCTTTAGGTATATGTGGTGCGTCCCCTGTAAATTCTTGGTTATCCACTGCCATTCACAAGAGAGCATGTACCAATGAATATCGACATCCGGTCAAAATATTTCACGCATGGATGCCTATATGGTTGGCTAGTCATGATATGGTTATTGATGCGCAACCCACCATGGTGCAAGTATTCCTATGAGAACAATATCGAGAGCATGAACTCGATAGTGTTTGGGAATGTGTTGTATCCAGGATATAAACGTGTTCACTAGATTCATCCCTTGATACCAATACGATCAAAACTCATGCATATCGATAGAGATATGCATGCATATCCTTGTTGATACTTCATATCATTTATGTTTCCACCTCTCCATGGCATATTTGGAGTCTGTATCATAAGACTTTATACTTCTCCAACTCAATTCTCCTTCTGTTATGGGATTAATATAATCCTCCCTACGCCTAGTGATCTTATAGCTATTCTCAATAACAGAGCTTTGTGCATCCTCGTCCATTGGTTTATTGTATTTGTCCCCTTCATAAGGGTCTATAGGTGTGACCACGCCTAGGGTATCAATCGCAAAAAACATATTCCTCTTCTTCAAGTTAAACATAACATTGTTGTCTAAGGCCCAATCGATACCAATAAATGTAGGGTAGAGATCATGGTCATCCATAATCTCTTTGACTTCAAATTTTTCCTTCTTCGTTACCCCTTCTATATTCTCCTCAACTTTCTCTAGTCGACCTATAGGGTAAATATTATACTGATTGTCAAATCATATCTAGATGGGAGACCAGACTAGATTAGGTTTCCCCATCAAATCACATGATTTCTTTGGTAAAATATTCACATCGAAACCCATATACAACATGACTCCATCCATATTGTAGCCACCAAGTTCAGTGGTCATCTTGAATTCTTTTCCAGAGTGCTTCTTCTTACTGACCTAACACAAATCTCTTTCTGGTAGGGAGGTGGATATTTTTGTCTCTATCCCTTGATCCCCCATGTAGGTAGATAATAGTTGTGTCATATTTCTTGCATCATCTGGATCACTGAGCAATCATAAATAGAAACATAAGAAAGTACTTAATCGATATTTAGGTTTTGTCTCGTGACCTCAGTCATGTAATGTTTCTACACGTATTGCATGTTTTAATTCCTTGAGGCACTGTTCCTAAATCACTCTTTACTCGATGCATCCCAACTCTTCCTTCCTGAGAAATTCTTGCATTTACCTTTGCGTGGTGTTTTGAAACTCTTTGTGCATACGATCTTCCTTCAATGACTAGTGTGTCACATGCTACAACTCTTCCTGGGTGCGAGCCTCTTCCAACGACCTCTATATCATTTGTTGCACTTATTCCTAGATCTGAGCTTCCTCCAACAACATTTTTGTTACGTGCTTCTTCTCGATTCTAGGCCTCCTCAAGTGACCTATGTGGCACACAATACAAATATTCACATGATCTTTCTTCTTCCATGGATTTTTGTGCGTTACGCAGAAACTACTTTTGTTGGGCATCATCAAACTTAGGAGGGGGCTATGCTACCTTTATGATCTTCCCCTATGGATTTTGACTCGATCTCTCATCCCAATTGAAGTCATTTCGTGTCTTTGATCCTCCTTAGGTCACCACCTAGATATTGAATTCCTCATATTTCTTCTTATTTTTGCATGGATTTGCATGCACCATATTGAAATGCATCTTCTTTTCTTCCCACTTTTTCAGTAAGTCTGGAAAATCCTCTTTGACATGATTTATATTGTAACAATATGCAAAAAGCACATGCATTTTAGTACAAAACCTTGATACATTACCAAGTTCTCCACAATCAAAACATGTGGGGGGTCTTCCTCCCCCTCCACCATATCCATGTCTTCCACCATGCCCATATCCACCCTTAGGATCTCCTTGGTATCTACCTCTTTCCACACCACCATGATCAACACCCTTCTATTCTTCTTGTACCCAGAACACATCATGGGTATTTTTTTGCATCGACTGGAGTGATTGGAAGTTGGTTACATCATGTCCCATAGATTTATAGAACTCACATAATGGAGTATGGTGCGTCTTTCCATACTTCTCAAAAATTGATAAGTGAGGTGGTACATGACCCCACTATCTGCAAATATCACACCACTCCTCCTAAGGCCTGGTTGGAAATGGACTCGATGATCCCATCACCACGTAATTTGGAAGTATTGGGCACTCATACTACAATGTCCCTCAGACTGACATGTGGTACACCATATGTTCTTGCACATAAATGTTTTCTTCTCCATGTCCTACAATTGCATTGTTAGATTATCGGCTACAACTATACCTATGCCAATCCTATCAATGTCTCTAATCCTCCTAGAGTAGCCTCCAATCACATTATAATCTCCATTGCATCTTCTTGAGTCATCAACTTATGTTGGGTTAGAGGGACTTAGATACGGGGGATTAACCCTGCAATAAACCATTCTCTATGATGCACATCCTAGATTTGGAACGTCATCCTTTCTAACAAAATATTGAACTACTAGTCATAATCCCACACAGTTTCTCCTTCCTTTTTCTTGTTCTCCTTGATCTCCATAATACACTGAGACTCTAACTTAGAATTTTGAAATTTTTTATGTAAGTCTCTCTTAATATCTATTAGGGACCTTTCCTGTCCCATTGGTCCCATGGCCTTGTATTTAATATACCACGTCAGGGCTCTCTCCCTGAACAGGGTCTCCAACTATGCAATATTTGTTGCTTCGTATGTTATTCTCTCACATACCATATTTATTAACATGTGAACCAATGTTTTTATGCATCCTCTCTACCCATTCCATGGATCATGAGTAACCTCAGGGTACTATATTGATCCTCAAGATCGAACTAAATCCTCTGCACTAACTATTGGTGGTCATGATCCTAAATACCAATACTCCTCTTATTGATTGACTTCACCTTCTTCTTCACTCATTTCTTCTCCCCTTTCTTCTCCTACTCTATCTTGTACACCAATCAATTTTTTGTATGTTTTTCTTTCTTCTTGATTACAAATGTTCAAAGGGGGTGGTTCAAATAGGGGGTAAGTCCATATTTTCCTAACATTTCTTGTGAGGGGACCCAAAGAATTTCCTACCTGCAACCTCTCAATATCATCTAATATTTCCAACTCTTCTCCCCCACCACTAGGGGATCCTCCATATTCCTCTCTTTTTCCTACGACTTTACTTTGTGCCAAATCTTCATCCAAGGTTTTGGCACTCTGCAACATCCAACGGGTTTGGAATTCATCTCCTAGGCCCCTAGTAGTAGTAGTAGTAGTAGTAGTATCCCCACTGGACACCCTACTCTCAATTACATGCCTCTTCACGGGATTATTCTCAGTTGTGCTCCTCTTTTTTACAACACATTCTTCCACAATACCTCCTGGTGTGGTCTCCTTTCTCTTCATCCTGGACCTAATCCTTCATTGCATGCCCCTTGATATCTCTCTACTACTCCTCTATTTTGATTTCCTTCTTAACTCAACTCTTCTTGTGTATCTATCATCACTTTTTCTCCTCTTCTCCTATGGGTACATCCCATTCCTCACTTCATCTTAATAAATTTTGGATCATCCTCAATGGATCCATATTCTTTCTCATTCCCCCATATTTTCACCCCCCCAACACTAGGGGATTCTACTCAGCCATCTTGTCAGGATCCATGCACATTATCCCTTTCTCCGTGAACAACATCTTTATCTGTAGTGGGATTTCTTCCAACAATGTCTTTCTAGGACCTCCCATGAACTTTATTTTAGCCTTGCTAAAGGAATTAGTGTACTCCACAGTAAATTCAATAATATACCCCTCCTTGAATTGAGAAAACTAGAAATCAATGGCTCAAGACCACTTATTTTCTAACGCCTTTAGTCTATCAATCATGACTTGATCCCAAACCGTTGGTTCTAAAGGCCATAAAGAAGAATTGGTAGCAATATGCCTTTTCAACCATTCATACAAAAAAATTGAAATTCAATAAAGAAAATCTCATGCATATCAGTGTAAAGGTACTTGTCTTTCCATCGCTTCACGTTGACTCTCAGAACTTGAGTTTCTCACTAGGAAAACTCATGTTCCTTTGTAGTTAACCAATTTTGAATTTCGTCCCGAGATGGATCCACCATTATTTTTTCCCTTCATCGCTCAATAAAATACTTTCCACACTAATAATGGAGCCATTTTTTGGGTCATTTCATGCTCACACATGTCCTTCCTAACGCTAGGGGATTAACCCCCTATATTCGTCTATAAATGACCAACAAAAAACCCAAAGCATCGACATGTCAATATTCATCCAAGGTTGAACAAGGTCTCACTCGAGATGCTATGAGGATCACATAAACCATGTAGTCTTGTGTGAGGGTTGAAGTATAAAAACACATGAATCCATCTGGGGTGACATTCATATATTCCATGGATTACTTTCTATTATAATCTCCTAAAACAATACACACACATACCTAACCACCCTCGGGTTGGGCACGCTACCTAAAGAACTATGTTCGAAGCTAAAATTCGAACTCTGATGTCCTTTAATTATTAAAAAAGAATGAAATAAACATGATAGCAACACATGCAATAATAAATATTCATGCTACTCTATAAAGAATTATTAAACATTCCATGCATAACAATAACCAGCAAGCATGCATGTTATAACATATGAATCTCAGAGACAATAATTCATATACATCGAAAATAAATATATAATAAGAGAAACACATAACAGAGAGCACTTATAATTAAAAAAATGGTTCGCCAACTAGATGCATACCAAGGATATTCCACCCAACCATGGACACTGTTGTTCCAAGTCTGAATAGAAATGTCACCCCCGAGCTAGGGCTATGAATCCACAAGGATGATTCTAGGGTGTCACTTATCTTCCCAAGCTGGTCGACACTCAAGCTTTCATAGGCTTCTCAACACACACAACAATCCAAGTACACCATATCTCTTCTATCTAACTTACACAACCCAAGTTAATGGACCACCTTCTCTGCCACACAATCCCTCAGGTTGTCCACCTCCTTCCAGGGATCCAGTGCATCTCATCACGAATCTCCCTGCCGGGAATCTCATAACTCACAATTATGAATACAAATTAAAACATGGCAAAGCATATTAGACATGCGGGAATTGATTCATGGCTGGAACACACCAGTCATTTCTACAAACATCAACAATGGCTTCCTCCTCAATAATTCTCTCCCAGGTTCCTATTCCAACAACAAGAATAAATTAGTGAAAAAGTGAATAAAATGGAAGGCATAAACCAAAGAATAGTGAATGAATAGGGTGAGTGAAGAAGAACTAGAAGAACCCCCAAAACAACCCACAAAATAGTTTTAAATATTTACTTGCAATCAAGAACCACGTGGCCTTCCCCAAGAATCTCATGTAACCACTTCTCTCCATTAAAAAATTATTGGTAAACAAAATATGATAAAAATGACTTAGCCCCTCAAGCCCCCTCTCTTGTGGAAGCATAGCCCCCTTTAACTCTTGTCCTTGTCTGTCTTGCAACCATTGATGTATTTTATTATTAATAATGATAAAATCATTAGATTCCATAGGCACACTGGCCTCTTTTAATTGTTTGGTCACTCATTCCTTTCATAAATTAACAAAATACATCATTTAATATTCAGACTCAAAACTGAGGTATTACATTCCCCTCCCCCTTATTTTGGCACTGTCCTCAGTGCATATATAAAAAAAAAAAATCAAAATTTCAAAATTTATTCAAAATGTTGTGGGTATTATGCCTACATGGAATCTTCATGCTACCAAGTATCATCTTCATGACCATAGCAGGTCCACTAAAATTTGCCCATCTCTATAACTCAACTCTAGAGCATTTTCAATTTTATGTCCAATATGTGCACTAGTTGGACTTGAAAGTCTCCCTCTGTTTCCACCTAAACCAGATGCCAATCAATAACATGGTTAGGATCATGTACATATTCTTTTAGCAATGAGACATGAAATAAATATGCACATTCATGGAAGCAGGAAATGAAAGCATGTATGCAACTTTCCCTATTCTGTCCAATATCTCAAATGGACCACAGAGTCTAGCTGCTAGCTTTGTGAAACTACCCAACTTCAATGATCTCTTCTTGGGATTCACTTTCAAAAGCACATGCTCCCCAAATTTAAATTCTCTATATTTCTTGTTCTTATTTGCATAATTTTTCAGTCTATCTTGAGCTACCTTTAAATTATGCTTAATTCTAGCCATCTGGTCTTCCATATCCTTGAGAAATTCTGGCCCAAGTACCACTCTATCTGGTGGGTTGTCCCAAGTCACTGGAGTATTGCATTTCCTTTCATACAAAGATTCAAATAGGATCATTTTCAATGAATCTTGATACCCATTATTATAGGAAAACTCAACCAAGTGAAAGTAATCTTCCCACTTAGATGGCTTATCCATCACATACATTCTCAACATGTCTTCAATTATTTGGTTGACTCTATGTCTACCCATCTGACTGTGGATGGTATGTTGTGCTAAAGTTCAGATTTATACCAAATCCTTTAAACAATCCCCTCCATAAATTTGAAGTAAACTTTGCATCTTTGTTTGAAACAATTTTCTTAGGTATCCCATGCAACCTAGCAATATCCCTCATGTAAATTTCTGCAATATTAACTATTGTATGAGTCATTTTTATAGGAACAAAATGAGCAACCTTTGTCAATTTATCAACCACTACCATGATTGAATCATGTATTCCTGTTGTCCTAGGAAATTTAGTTATAAATTCAATGGTTACCACTTCCCATTTATTTTCTGGAATTAATAATGGATGAAGAAAACCCATTGGGTTCCTATGCTCAGCCTTCACTCTTTGACATTCCGTACATTTGGAAATGTAATGAACAACATATTTCTTCATTCCTGGCCAAAAGAATTGGCTTCTTACTGCTGCAATTGTTTTCTAGTAACCAAGATGTCCAGCATATCGAACATTATGCATTTTTTTTAATAACAAATTCCTAAGTTCTCCGGAACTGCGAACATAACTTATATTTTTATGCATAAGTAATCCATCTCCTTTCATCTCATATTTTTTAATTTTTTGTTGTACATTTTCTTCTAGTAAGATTTTGTTTACCTATAGGTAATGTTGATCTATAACAACAACATCTAAAATTCCGCTCTTTAAATATGATTGATGCATACTAATGGTTGTACTATGCATGAGATGTAATCTTCTACTAATTGCATCGACAATTTTTTTTCTTTTA
>SNQJ01S0141908.1:13735-26578 GCA_010110895.2 Picea sitchensis | reverse complement strand
TTTTCAGACTTTACTTAGCTAAAGAAAAGTAAACGAGAATATCACTCTATGTTTATAGCCAAAAAAATAACATCCTAACATCACAAGTATTAATTACGAGTGCTTAGGATAGTCTTTTATCAACAAAAAGCCTACTGAAAATTCAATTTTTATGTAATTTTCTGAATATATCAGTTGCTGAAAAAAATGTAAGAACATAAGTAAAGACACCAAGATGATAATCAAGATAGATGAGATATAAAGAAATCCTTTATTTCATTCCAATTCACCAAAGAGTCATTATCTTTACAAAACTTCACACATAAATCTTGGACCAAAGTCAAACTTAGAAATCCCCTATGGAACATACAAAAGGACCTCTAACAGAAAACCAAAATTGAACTCTAAAAGATGGATCAGCTTGCCACAGATTGTTTCCCACTCGACTCTGCACAATAGCCTTTATCAGTCATGAAAATTAATTCACAAACAGACAAGTCTACATAGACTATCAAAGATAGATCAACACCTCTGAAGAACAAGTGTCTGAATGATTTGATTCAACCATGAATATTGTTGTCTACAATAAGACCTTGCTATCACAAAAGAGAATTAGGCTATGATGAATATATGAATGAATGAAAACTGAACTATCTCAACATAAAATCAAGGATCAAACCTTAGCATGCTTTGTGCTTTTATCCGCCTTTGTTCCTCCCCTTAATTTTTATTTTAACAAATTAGAATTGGTTGAAGTAGTTGAACCAACTTATTAGTTAAGCTAACACAAGACTCGACTAACTTTAGTTAAAGGGGGGGGAAGGTAATAATCATAATAGGGTCACAATTAAATAATAGCTAGTAGGTGGGACCCCTTGTGACTCCCTTAGTGATAACAATGATAACATCATAACATAATCCATTAGTTAAGCAAACACACCCCTTGTGCCTCCCCTCAAACATATTTACTTTTGGCAATTTTAGCTCATGAAATTTGAAAATATTTCAAATAATACTCATATATCCAAAATAAAACATGTTGTCCACAATCCATGGAGTCGATTGTCATAAATAAATAAATAACATAAAATTCAAAAGCCATATTTTCCAGTCTGTGATGCAACCCTTCCTTGGTTGCTGCTGTCTCCTCTTGATTTCCCTTAATTTGCCTTGGGTTGGGCAGAGCCTTTAGGCTTTATCTCACTGATCACATGGGAAAAATCATCCCTCAAATGCATCCGTGAAGACACAGTTTTGTCAAAGTCATCGGAGGGTGAAGAAGGGGAAGAAATAACTTTTCCTTTATCAAATGCATGGTGGGATTCAATCTTCAATCTCTTGTTGGCGTGGGATGATTGCACTGGTGAGTGGTTGGGGATAACTTGGACAATGGGGTTCAAAGGTGGAGGAGCATGCAAGGTCAATTTTGGCCAGCCACGGTGTTGGGAGACTGTCGGGTGAACAATATCCTGCCACCCATCATTTTTTGGGACTTCAGGTTGTAAAGAGACATGAGGAGGCACAAGGATATCGAGGGCCTGAGGGGCTTGGAAAGGAGGCCTTTCAGGCCTCGGTTGGACTATTCCTTGCCCAATCCAATTAAATAATCTAGCATGAAACAATTGTCCATGCTCTTCTGAATCAACATCAAAATGTATAGAGAACCTAGGCCTTCTTGGGCCTCGGTTCCAGTTTCCTCTACCTCTATTTCCTCGGCCATGGCTTCCTTGAATAAAAAAACTCATCCTAGATATGTTAACAATTAGAAAATAGTATTTTAAATAACCATGCATGACCACTCCTTAAAAATATGAGATAGATTTGGATCAGAATGTATCAGGCTCATGTAATCCAATCCATACAAATTGTTCTAACGTTAATCAATGAGTAGAGGGGGTGAAAACAATGTTCTGGGATACGTGAGGGGTTTGTATTGAGAGAAAATATGATATAATGAAAGGGGAGAATAAATGGTCACTTCTCAATGACAACAACAATCAACTATAAATCAACCCAAAAAAAAACCTTACTGCAATCCACTCAAGACACTGCCACTTCATCCACAAAAATTCTCTTAGTTGTAATCAATAGCAGAACAGGGAGTGAACAAAATGAATATCGGATATGTGAGTGGGTTGTAATTAGTAGAAAATGAGACAATGAGGGGGAAAAAAACCTTTACTAATCATGAGATTAATCAAGAAATCCATAACATCTTTTGCAGTAAGAAAAATATGCATCAACCAACAATCATATGACTGAGTAAAATTCCTATGTATTTGCCTAATTTTACTGTCCATTAATATCCAACACAACCATTACAAAATAGAAGTATTTCACACAACCTATAAGAGGTTTTGTTTCCTTTATTCACACATCCTACATTTTATAACAGTCAACAACAACACTCATTCCCAATCTGTAATCATTAACATCCACTACTTCCATCCGTTTCCCAATCCACATCTATATTTAAAAGTAGAGTTTCCAAAATAATAATGAAGTCACCATTTCTGTAATAAAGCCAAATCAAGGTCTGTAGTGATATTTGTTTGCATATATATATATATATATATATATATATATATGCAATGGAAAGATCAAAACAATTAAAACCTCACATGCCACGCATGAAAAACAATTGATTATACAACCAACAATCATCGTTTAGATACAGACTATGCAGAAGTAAAATTTGGAAACCATGTAACCATGGCACTATAAAACATCTCAATACGACTTAAAAGCTGATCCAAATATCCAACACGACTGTCATCAATAGTGATTAATTGCAATAAATAACACACTTAAAACTCAGAGGGTATCACAGGGCATAAAACAAGTCATCCATACTACACAAGGTGCACAACTGAGAGAATTCCACAGTGTAATAGTTCCAGTAATCACTCAACAACATATGACCACGACATAACTAAAAACATCATTATGGTATATTTATTAAGTCGCATGTGAGTGACCAGGCCGCACATACCCAGGCTTATTTTATCAACAACAAAATATGCAGTAGATATATCCAGTCCAATAATCTACTTTGCACAACATCATCTACAGGACATGACATGTGTGAACAACGCCAAATCCTTGTAACCAATGTCAGCCATCAACCAAATCACCATAAAGGAAGAACTAGTGACTGTACATTAACCAACAATTCACCACTGTGCTAAAGAAAAACCAATTAACTGAACAAGTCGTGGTAACTGTGTATACCCACGCACCCAATCGAAATGGGCAAAGGCCCTTCCACTAAAACAACTGAGTTCTTTAACACCAGGCCGGTAACTGTGGATTTTTAGGAGTGAAAATTTCAATGTAAAGCTCATGCTATTATCACAAAGGTAGTGATGAAATCTATACCAACACGACCGTTATATGACCAACGGGTGATACCACATTCTATGTAATAGACCACAAAAATTGAGAACAATTTAACAGGCTCGACAAACTCCTTATGCGTCTCTAGTCTGGAGGGTTAAGGGTTTTCAAAGTAGCCATCATAGGAGGAAAAGCACCAACCATAGTGAAAATTTGAGGTTAAAGGTGTATGCCCAAGGAGGACTATGATGCTTGTGAACAAGAGACAGTTCTTGATAGGGCCGAACAAGAAAACGAAGCTCTAGTTAAACTCAAGAATGGCGAAGACAACCATCCAGCCATGATATATAAAAAACCCTTTTAACAAACATGGTGGTAACAAAAGCTATCACCTAGGAAGACAACCAACTCCGATGAATTCAAACAATTATAATAAGAACCATCCATTTTCCATTCTAAACCAAAATTCCACACAGTTGCAGCGCTCAAGACAAACACAAACCCACACAACTGAGCCAAAAATATTTCATAACCAGAGTGAAGTCAATAATGGCCAAAAGAGACATACCTGTTAATCAAAAACCTTAATACGAGAGGTGGTCGAGCAGTTTCACCCTGCTAAAAATCTGGAGCGCAATCACAACAACTAGATCAAACAGTAGTCTGACTAGGGTGGCGACCAATTGGAAGGGTAAAGGTGACGTGTAGTAAATGCACATCGCCTCCACCCATATCACATTTACTCCATAGTACATGCCAATGAGCCCCCATTAACAAGATTAATCAATCCATGCATCGATAATATCGACCATTTAAACCATAACATAATCTGAGTTCCACATAACAACTCAACCATTCGCGTGGTTACTTTGCCAAATGCACCACCCATGTTTATATTCCCATCATAACTCAAATAAATCACTTTACCACTATACAATCTAAACGAACCTGTATATAATCATCACCCATGGTGTGATCAACATCAATCTGAACCATAACATAACCATTGTATTATCACTTTGCCAAAATGCGCCACCAAAATATCCACCATATGCATATATATATAAATGTAATATAACATTTTTTCTTTTATAGCCATTTCTTTATTATCTAAGGTCTAACAACAATCAACAAACACTTTATGTATGTAGTATTGCAGATCTAGGTCTCTTTTGCATCAGATATAGTATTTTTCTTTTCCTCAAAATGCCTTTCTGCAATTTTCACTAACATATTTGTTGTGCAGGTGAGAGAAGAACGAATACCATAAATGAATAGCAGGTGGTAGTATGATGAAGGAACAACATCCCAAAGCTTAAATCATATCAATGACAACCATATTCTCATCAACCATGTGAACCTTTGTAGCACATCATCATAACATTGAAAACGAATAGATCTGATCTTCAAAAGCTCAAGGGGGTCCCACCTACTAGCATTATTTAGTCTTATATAATAATAGGCTTTAGCAACACTTTGTGGGCGAAATTACGTTGACGTTTCCAATCGTCAACAAACTGGTTCCATAGGTAAATTTGTTTCTAATAGATTAGAACTCAGAACTCATGGTTTCGCAGACCAAGAAGAGTAATATCAAGAAGACGTGACTCAAATGATTATGAAACAGGGGGAAATGAGCAGATTTAATGGAGAGATGACTAGGGATTTGTGAATAACTCATGAAAAATGTTAATTATGAGGGTTTTACCATTGTATGCATAATCATTTGACTATAATAATATCTTAACTTGAAAGAGGGAGACTTATAGTTTTTCTCTTAAGATTTTGATGGATGAAGAAATGGCAAGAAGAAGCGGGAAACAACCAATTCCTCGTAAGATAGCAGTGAAAACATGTAACAAATTCAAAGGCCCTTCAGAGGAGAGATCATAACAACTGTCTAGGCTCGATCCTTATCGACTAACAATGATTTTGCAGGGGTGTCACTGTGGCATAATTGATCCAACATTCTAACTTGACCAAACACTTAAAAGATGATAAAGACAAAAATTGCAACAAAAGTAATAATGCAGAAAATAAAACAGCAGTGGTAAAAGACAAAAACAAAACGAAGCAAGATAATGAAAACTCAATTCAGAAAGAAGAATTCAAAGTGTCATGAGGAAGAACAAGGAAGCACAAAAAATTGCAAACAAAGCTAAGCTACTAGTATACAGAAAGAACCAATTAGCAAAAAAAAAAAAAATTCCATGCTTGTCCCTCACAATACTTCAAGCGAGGACTATTAGTGTTGTGATAAAACCATTGTCTTTGTAATTCCTTTAAAATTTCTGAGGTAGTTTCCAAGACAAAAGTAATCTGGAAATGACCCAACACTTGACACTCAGACGTAACTATCAACCTTTTGGCGCATATGATTAAATCATCAAGATAAACATGGAGACTAACCAATTCATTGAAAGGCGTGTGTATAGGCCTTTTTAAGACGATACTAGTATCAAGTAAGCCAGAAGGCAGGCAACTATAAGACATAGTATCACAAAAAGTGGTTTTGTGAATATTTTCCCCTTTTACCCTGGTTTTATTGTAACCAAATAAACTGTCAAGTAAGGGCTCCAAGTGTAACTCTACAACCTGTTGAAGAAATGTTTTCATGCTGAGAGGGGGAAAAGGATTTCTCATAATTTCTTGCATGAAATTTCGAAGACTAATGCAGGTTCTAATATTATCAATGGTCTTCGAAGCAGGTTCCCATTTTGAAACCCATTTAGGGTGGACAAAAAAAAACATTTGAGTCCTTGAGAAAATCCTCGACTCCCTACGAAAGGTTGATTTCAATGAAGAGTTAACAAGTCTTTGTTTTTTCCTAGTTGGTTTCCTGGTATGTTGAACAAGACCTAGATCAAAACCATGAAGATCCACATTAAACCAAGCAAAAACCTTTTGAAATACGCCAAGTAACTCAGTAGACCTCATCTCTTCTTCCTGTTTTTTTTTGTTGCCTACAACACTCAAGGAAAAAGAACCATCAAGAGGAGTCAAGCCTTCATGAATTTTATTATTTTATACAGATATAATCTCCTCTGGCTCAAGAGTTTCATTTTGAGTGACAACACAATTTCTTTCATTGTTAGGGATGGCCTTCCAGAATTCTTCATTCTCATAAATGTATGGACAATGAAAAGATTGGAAAGCACAATCAGGCCAGTGAGGCAAGAGATATTGAATAGGAGAGGCTGCGAAGACATCTAATCGATCAACTATTGAATTCAACTCCTCCCTAACATGAGTGATGTTAAATGATAGGAGGATTGAGACAAGTGCCCAAACAGTTCGAGAATATTGTTCCATCAACTTGTTGCTAGGAGAGCGTGTCTTACATATAAGTTTCACAACAAGCTCATAATTTCTGAAAACTGAAAGGTGACCACAACCCATATTAAGGGCATTCTTAATGCCGAACAACAAAGCTTCGAATTCAGCGGCATTGTTTGAGAAAGCAAACTCCAACCTATATGACAAATTATGAATATTTCCCGCAGGGGAAACCAAGATAGTACCAGCCCCGCTACCCTCATTTGAGTGTGAACCATTGAAGTGAAGACACCACAATTAATTCTATAAATCAATTCTTTCCAGAGGAATATTATCCTTTTCAGATAATATGGAATACACTCCTAGGTCTTCTTCGATATAGTTTACGCTAGATTGTGGAACACTCTCTATGTAGGGTGAAATTATTCCTTCTCTAAGGACGATGATATTCTTTCCATTTCGAGGAATGGATAAATGTGTCCCATCGAGTGAGAGATATCCAACTGTTAGGGATTGAAAATATCTCCCCAAGATAATTGAATAATTTATTACAAGCATATCAATTACCTGAATGCTTAGGATTGTCCTTATCTCGGGATGAGCGCATAAAACCAAGGTAACATCCTTAATCTCGCCTATGGTATTTTGTTGTAGACTATTATAGGAGAGAATGCTTATGGAATTTTCGTTTGTACAAGACAAGACTAACTCTTCCATAATAATATTTGACATCACACTTGGGCCCGAAACGCCATCAATGAGGAAACAATGGGCAATTTAATCCATGATCTTTACAGAAATATAAAAGGGGGGGTTTTTTACAAGGTATCTAAAATTATGTACACCTACTTTATTTACAGAAGAATCCTCTTTGTCTACCTCTTCGGAAAGATTGGCTACAACAAAAGCTTTTCCTTCCATGAAATGTTTTAGATGCATCTGTTGTTCAGGGAAAGAATCCATATCTAGGAATGTTGCATATTCTTTGATGTTGGCCAATTGATTCAGGATATTGTATTTGGAAGAGGGGGTAGGAGGATTGATTCCTTGAATCTCAGGAATTTTGGGAACCTGGTACGTAGCAATGGTTGAGGATAAACTCAAGTTAGGAGAACTGCAAGGAGGGTCAAATTTGCCTTTTGGGGCATAGGTTTTGTTCCTAGTATTGATGACCATGACATCTTCTGGCTTGAAAAAATATAGGACAACGATATTAGATTCTTGTATTTTACCAAATATCTTGTCTCTAACAATATTCCTTACCTCACATGTGGTTTCTTCATGGTGTTCCTCGCAAAAGTTACACCAACTCCGAGGCAGGATAGCCTTGGGCTGGAAATTATTTTCAACCAGACTTCTAAAAGGAGGGGCAAAAGAGGATGAAGCTCCAAGGGTGAAAGGGGAGACAGTACCCTTCCGCTCAAATGTTATGATATGATTTTTTATATCTTGTACTAGCTGGAAGAGAGCAAACATTCATGTCTGTCTAACTGATTCTCCCTGGGGTAGACCAGTTCATTCAAGYTGTTCTTCATATTATGAACAAGTGTGCAGAGCGGAACCGAGATTATCAATGGCTTTTCCCTCAAGCCTATGACGGTAAGGAGAATTCAATGCATTGTAGTAATGCATGAAGGCRGCTTGGTTTTGGGGGTGGATAATTTCGGGGATTTGATTATACAACTTGGTGAAATGCAAGTTCAAAGACCTGGTGGTCTCACCATCTTTGTAAGTGACGTTATTTTACTCCCTTAACCTCTTGGTTTGGATTTTAGATTGCCCATAAGTTGATATGAACCAATAGATTAATTCCTCCCAAGTAGACATAATTTTAGGAGGAAGGTCAAAGAAGTCGGCCGCAACCTTTCCTTCCAAGGAATTGATGAATAGGCACATGCAATTATCATTGTCGTTGGCCCCTATGTTATGGAAATCATTAGAAAATGCCACTATATGTTCATTGGTACTGATAGTTTTATTCCCCAAAAACTTAAGTAAATGTTCTTTAAACTTTGGGAGTGGATGAGTAGTAGGAGCTAGGTTAAGAGGAGAGGACACATGCCATGGTGAAGTTGTGGCATCTTCTTCGAACTGAAAAAGTCCATACTTTTTAATGACTTTGGTGGGGTTTGTAGTATATTAGAGGGGGATATGGTGGTTGTACAAGATACCAATCACCAATGACGATGAATATTGGGAAGATGAAGCACTTCCAGTGCCACCAGAGCCACCGCTAGATGCCATATTATGGATGATAGATGAGGGAAAGAAAGTCGAGATGGATGAATCAGATAAATCTCTCCTCAGAGCACTTTGTGGGGTAGACAACACAACATTTCTTCTTCCTATTTCATCAATAGGATTGATTTCAGGTGACAAGCCTCTTCTTCTTCTAGAAGCACAAGAATATAAGGACATGAAAGAAAGAACAAAGCTGAAGAAAAAAGAAGGTTAATGTTTATTTCTAGGTTGCCTACATCTAGCTTCCAATTGTTCTTGAACACTAATATCTCTTTCAATTGCTTCCCAAGAATGGTTAAGCTCGGCACGGGTCCTAGCAGTGTCTAAAATAGTATGAAATAGGTTCAAGGCAATGTTGGTCTGGTCTTGGAGACCGAGCTCAAGATTGGGTTGTCTTGCAATAGGAACAATCATGAATAGAAAAACAGTCAAAGAATCAAAACAAAAAAAGAAATATCTATCGATGAAAATCGAGTATAAAATTTAACCAAAGAGATATCAAAGATCTCCCCAGTATGGTCGCCAAATAAATGTTGAGGAAAAGATATGAATTGATCTTACTCAAGAATTTTCAGACTTTACTTGGATAAAGAAAAGTAAACGGGAATATCATCCTATGTTTATAGCCAACAAAATAACATCCTAACATCACAAGTATTAATTACGAGTGCTTAGGCTAGTCTTTTATCAACAAAACGCTTGCTGGAAATTCAATTTTTATGTAATTTTTTGAATATATCAGTTGCTGAAATAAATGTAAGAACATAAGTAAAGACACCAAGATGATAATCAATATAGATGAGATATAAAGAAATCCTTTATTTCATTCCAATTCACCAAAGAGTCATTGTCTTTACAAAACTTCACACTGAAATCTTGGACCAAAGTCAAACTTAGAAATCCCCGATGGAACATACAAAAGGACCTCTGACAGAAAACCAAAAATAAACTCTAAAAGTTGGATGAGCTTGCCACATATTACTGCCCACTCAACTCTTCACAATAGCCTTTATCAGTCATGAAAATTAATTCACAAACAGACAAGTCTACATAGACTATCAAAGATAGATCAACACCTCTGAAGAACATGTGTCTGAATGATTTGATTCAGCCCTGAATATTGTTGTCTACAATAAGACCCTGCTATCACAAAGGAGAATTAGGCTATGATGAATATATGAATGAATGAAAACTGAACTATCTCAACATAAAATCAAATAGGAAACCTTAGCATGTTTTGTGCTTCTATCCCCCTTTGTTCCTCCCCTTACTTCTACTTTTAACAAATTAGAATTGGTTGAAGTAGTTGAACCAACTTATTAGTTAAGCTAACACAAGACTCAACTAACTTTAGTTAAAGGGAGCGGGGGGGAGAGGTAATAATCATAATAGGGTCAATTCCCAGAATTTTCGCAGCAAGTGTACATGGAGATCCTAGGCACATGGCCATTTGGAGATCCAATACTACAGCCAAAGAAATAGGTGGAAGGCCTGGAAAACACAAGGATCTTGAATTTGTTATAGATTCCCCACTTCAACATGGGGAAAGAGGTGAACAAATGTGTCAAGCAGTTGATGGAAGTCCTCCATGGAGGATTTTTATGGTTAGAAGAACCTGTCTCAATCAACGTAGAGATCGTTGCATTCATCATAGGCCTTCCATAAAATGGTGAGAGTCTCGTGCAATACCTGGATGATAAAACCAAAGAGAAGCATCTTGCAGAAGAGATGAATAAGAAGTACGGGATGGAAAGAGGCTCACACAGAATAATCATAAAATGGATTAGTGACATAGCCACCAGGATGGCCATAAAATTAATGGCATGTAAGCTACTACGCAAATTCCCCAAGGAGGAGGTCCCAGCAGGGGTTTTCATAGCAGCAACAAATTGCACAAATGAAACCACTCTTAGTTGGGTCCCATACTTATTGAACATGTTCCTAGACGACTGCAAGGATGTGCAAGATTTGGGAACAAAGTTCCACTACTCCTAGCTCATGATATTGATAGGTTTAATCAGATGGAAGGAGCCTCCCTACTCATACTTCTGTGACAGAGTAGGATGTTTTCATGTAGCACGGTACATGTCGATGGGAAGCACTTCGTACCCCAAGAGAAGAAGTGGAAATTCCAACACCTTTGCTCGGTATCTCAATGACATACAAGACAACATAGTCAAGACTTGGAGGATAACCCTGGAAGTGGTCGCACAATATCAAGGGATAGCCAACTTTAGGGCTATGCGACATAACATGTGGATCCAAGCGTACAATGGATCCAAAGAAATAATGGCTTCAACTTTGATTATGCATTAATGCAGAGGAAGTTGAAATGGAAATGAGACACTGGAAGGACGACTAAAAGATCCCAGTCATTACCAAGGAAATTCCAAAGGAAAAAGAGGTAGAAGTAGAGTCATATAAGACATTTGCAGGGGGCAGCATATAATATAAGAAACCAACACAAAAATGGAATCCCATTCAAAAGACATCGACACATAAGAAGGTCAATGCTCCAAAGAAGGATGCGCAGATAGGAAAGAAGGGCAATGCCCCCGTGCATGAAGAAAAAGGAAGGGGGGACAAAATGATGCAGGAAACCCCTTCAGCAACTACTCCACAAGGAATATGGCCACCCAAATGTCCAATCGTACACATAGGTGGGATGCGCAAGAAGGCCAAGGCCCATAAAAAAATCCTGGAATATACAATCACTGAGGATGATGTCGATCTTATCACAGAGAGAGTACAGGATCGCACAACGGAGGAGTTTGAAGAGGCTAGGAACCAAATATGAAGGATACAGAATGAGTTGGTTGATATAAATCAGGTACTAGAGAAAAAACAAGCAACACAAAGGCAAGAAAAGGGAACATAATCGATCCCCCGAGCAACAGAATCATAGGACAGGACCGCATAGAATGAAGAATACACCATACAGACCATAGCGCAAGAAAGTATGAGATTCCAAATAACAACATATATGTTGCATTTTGATGAGAACATAGTCCAAACACCACTCAAATACCTGTCATAGGTACTATTGGTATTATCTCAAATACAAACAAAGGCATTGTACAGACTGTAAGTCAGTGTCACGCAAGAAGTGCAATCACAAGTTAGAACATATGTGATAGAATTGCAAGTAGCCAAAAATGACAAGGATGCACTAGAACTGGTGGTCGAGTAGGTAAAGCTGGAGACATAAGAAGAGAAGTAGCGCGAAAACAACTTAGAGCAGAAGTTGAAGGAATTATTCACAAGAATTCTAGACAACGCGCAGGTAGTCGTGAACAATTTGGAAGAACATATCCAAATCATTACGCAGACACTCGAGGACTATAAGAAGGAGATCGAGGAACTTAAATAAAAATTAACCTCGAATACTCCTACTGAATTTATGGATGAAAGGGAACAATAGGAAGCCCTACAAGTGGAGATGATGGAGAAAGAAGATGAAAAGGTTACACAACATTTTGACAGGACCGCAAAGCTATGGACGACGTTGGATGAAGATGATAGATTCCAACAACTAGACCAGCAAGACAAGGAAATCAACACTGCAATCCAGGAGCTGAAGCAATGGAAAAATTCCATGAGCATTACAAAGCAAGTGAAGGGTGCACAGGTGATGAATACCCTGCAGATAGAATTGAATACTATGTAGAATAACAAGCAGGCCAAGCAAGCCCAGTTAGAACCTCTCCAGGAGAAAGCAACACAAACAATTGTCAAATTGGAGAAGGAAAACAAAAGAATGGATCATAATCATGCTAAGAGAGAAGAGTCTCTAAAGGAACATATTACAACGTGGAGGATAGTGGAGATCACTGGGAAAGTTATGCAAGCCAGAGAAAAAGGGGAAGAATTAGAAGGAAAAATGCATAGCTTGGAAGAGGTTGTTTAGGGAGCATGCATCACCTGATTGGCTTGGGACGAGCCACATGTCAGTGTTGGGGGGATGTTGGGCATAGGCCTATTTTGAGGAAAGACCTATTTTTGGAGAAAAGG
>SNQJ01S0141908.1:0-13725 GCA_010110895.2 Picea sitchensis | reverse complement strand
ATGCATAGCTTGGAAGAGGTTGTTTAGGGAGCATGCATCACCTGATTGGCTTGGGACGAGCCACATGTCAGTGTTGGGGGGATGTTGGGCATAGGCCTATTTTGAGGAAAGACCTATTTTTGGAGAAAAGGTCTATTTTGGAAAAGACCCAATTTTGGAAAGAAGACATAATTTTGGAGCACGTGCAACAAGTGGCAAGAAGGAAACATGCAAAAAAAGAAGGAAAAGAAACATGCAAGAAGAAAATCCATGTGGCGAGGAGGTAGGAAATCCTAACCATGATAGGTTTAGGGTTTTTTATAATGATTGTAACGACTATAAGCCTAAAAAATAGAATAAATAAGGACCTAGGAGGTCTAGGTTAGAGGTTCGGTTATTATTGATGAGTTGATGACGGTGGTTATGATTGTAATAAGGTTGTAGAAGAGTCAAGTAAGCTAGATTTTGAGCGTTAGGTCATAGGTTGAGGATCCTGGTGTGTTCTAGTTCACATCACAGAGGTTTCTTAACCTCATCATGATTGTATGATTGAATATGTAATGCGCACAACACCATATTTTGCAGCAAACTAAATAAAAGAGAAGAGAAGCCAAATCTTTATGGACGTAGCCCAGGAGGGGCTGAACCATAGTAAAAACTGTGTTCTATGTGATTTTTTATTAAATTCTTACTTCATCTTAATGGTTAGCTTATGAATGAATGATTAACTAGATACATTATAATGCATGCATAAGGCAAAGGATGAAAGAATCTTCGAAATACTTGAATCAATAAAAATATTAATACAAAAAGAAAGATAGGATACACTCCCAGATCCCCACTCATTCCTAGACTGGAAACACTGAAGTATTGTAGTCACCCATAGACATATCTCAGTTGAGACTGTGTTGTGCACTCTGCACGCAACATTTCCTTCCGGTTTACCAGGAGGGCTGATAGTTTTAGAGGTTTTTGTTGGGAACCTGTTCAGATATGAACCTGGGTCAACCTAAAAAGAAGAGAAAGAGATAAATCCAACCAAAAAACACTATTGGTGCCTCTAAAGTTGTCAAACTATTATTTTAACCTATATGGAGTAATTTTAGCTTACCTTTGGCCATCATTTATGATCACAACTCTCAATTTCTCAATCACTTTTGGAAATCATTATGGAACCCTTTAGGTTGTCAATTACTCTTTTCTACATTTTTCAACCTGAGACAAATGGTCCCATTGAAGTAGTTAGTTTCAACTTTGTTCATGCTTATTACATCTATCATCAACAAAGCATGAGGTATAGGCATGAGGTCTGGGTAGTATGTAGTGCATGGGGTTCTTGTCTTTCTATATTCCTTTTGATTATTTTTATATTTTCACAAAACAAGAGTAAATTTGAAAAATCCACCAACTACCTAACACAACGTTTTCATTCATTTCAAACTAGGTCTCTGAAATCAAGTTCCTTCAACCAATGTGAATTGAGCTTAAAAGGACATGTGGTTTTTGGAGTAATATCCCCCACTTGTAGGAAAATAGGGACATGGTCAAAGGGACCTTCTTCTCCTATCCATGTACTAATTATATCTATATTGACAACAAGTTGTTCAACCACAACTTCGTTGCGCAAAGTCACTGCGCAAGTCCTGAAGAACTTAGTTGTGCAAAAAATTGCATCCACATACTGTGCAACTATGATAGGGAAAGCATATAATCATCCAAATCAAACTCAAAGAATCTCCACCTGTACCATATCACCCATAATGACTTTAGAGATTGATGGCATGAATATAGAGAGTTAGATGTCTTATTTGTCTAGATCATAGGAATTTTACATTCAACCTAACTTTTTCTAGATGCCCTGACTTTTACTCATGGCTCACAGGGCTTGACTAGGCTCACAGAGGTTGTACGTTCCGTCGGAATTTACACTAATCTGTCTATGCTCATAGAGATTGAAAATTCCCCCTGCCTTTTGAATTAGACTTACATAATGAATTTTTTCTTAGACTTACAAGATTTCTTCCTTTACCTTGGCTAGACTCTCAAGATCATATAGCATCTCGTCCATATTTATTCTTGGTTTGAATCACAGAGTTTTTACATTCCCCCCTGGCTTTTGTCAATACCTCGTAGGGCTGGTTGATTCTCCAGATCTCCTTGGCTAGCCTCAGGGTGGTCCACAAGGCCTCTCATTAGATAATGGTGGTCGATGCTACCAAATTTAACATATATCAATACATGTTCACATTGTCGTCAAAAAAAAATTACAAACAAAGAACTTGTTTTGTAACAACCATTTCCAATTCCCTTCATGGATTTTGTTCCTCATATCATTCTCTTAACATCTTATAGAATTTTATTTCACATATTTTTTTTTCTGTGTGTGGGGGGGTACTTCTTATAGAATCACTTCAGTAAGCTATCACACTATGAGGGGCGTATCTATGACATCAAAATCACCCATTACTTGCACTTGGACTCTTCCAGGCCCACTTAGGGGATTTTGAACCAATATTTCTTCAATCAAAATTAGCATAAAACTAAGTTTGAAATAGAGGACATTTGATAGAAAACAAAAAATAACTTCTTTAATCCCTTAGCAGAGTTCCAATGTGGTTAAGTCAATTAGGAGAGGTGATGATTTCATTGTATCATTTTAGATATCTCACTATATTCTTACAATCCCTGCTAACTATATATTTGATTCAATTGACTGAAAGTACAACCAAACAAGTACCTGTTATATATTTATTCCTCGAGTGAGGGAGGCTCAAGAAAAATAGTCGAGGGAAATGTGACTGCATCTAGTAGATCATATGATACGTGAACAAGGACCACTAGAGGTGAAAAGGTCAGAAGAAAATTTTGTAGACGCATGGAATTTTTTATTTTCGAAGGAGGATCATGCTCTTATGATGATGAGAGCATAGGAGAGATAGAGTTTCCACTCAAGTATAAGCATCTAGTGAAACAATGGGTACCTGAGGAAATTCCTCCATTAGACACTCACTTTATTTTCAACAATAAGACCTATCACATTGCACCATCCTCCCTACATGGCCTGGGGCTATTTTCCATGGATGAAATAATACAATACAGTAACCGAATTGATAGACTATGTCAAACTGTGTTACAATTATAACAATTAGATGTGGGTGGTCTGGTACATACAAAGTATGTGAAGATATGCACTCGCCGCAAATTATATACGACTAATAAACAACAATAAAAATAAGGGATCCACTATCTATATTGATGGAAGGCCTAAAATTTCTAGTAATATCGCAGGGTTTATAAACAACATACGACTCGGGACAAAAAGAAAGCAACCAAATTGCATATATAAGGGATGGGAGGGGAATCAAGTAGTCGTGGGCACGATAAAAAAGATAGCTCTTGAGGAAGAGTTATTAGCGGATTACCATTTGAGTAGAATAGAAACATTGACTAATAGTGTGTAGGTACTTATGCAACACCTATTTAAGCAACCTATACTTATTGCATTATATTTTTTGTATATTTAACAATGTCTAAAATATTTTATGGTCCCAATTTTAAAATAATGTGGGAGGTTGATCATGGAAAAGTGACAGTTGCAGAACATGTAAACGATTAACAATTTTGATTTACACTTAATGATATTTTATTATTTATTTATATAATTTTATTTGTGTGGAAATTAGTTTTTTGTTATCGTTAACAATTTTTTAAATGTTTTGGGGTTATAATTATATTATAATGTGGCAGAATGATCTTGGAAAAGGGGCATTTGAAGAACATGTAAACGATTAACAAATTTGACTTTTATTCTATGTGAATTTTATTATTTGTTTATATAATTTTATTCGTGTGACAATTAGTTACTTGATTTGTTTATATAACTGAAATAACATTGATTTTATTGAAATATGTAGTCTATAGGCCACGATGATCATGATTCCCCCAGCGAGGAGGAGTTGTATTCATCCTCTGATCAAATGGTAATGATTAAAAAGAATATCATTAAATCAAACAATGAACTTACTCGCTTGTCAGACCATGCAGATCAAACTCCAAACATCATAGAAAGGACCAATCTGGTTATGACACAATGTTGGCATAGGGGTAGACCCAGGGTTCAATGCTACAACAACACACCAAAAAAACCCTAACTCCCAGCCCTTTTGGCAACATCTACGAAGAAGATGAAGTCTCACCCGAGGTAGAGGCATGGGTGGTTGCAGGACTCATATGTCTGCAACCTTAGCTGGCACACAGATCTGTGATTATAACACTTGATAGAAAACTCAAAAGTTAACATGCATCTATATCTAGTCTTAGTTACAACGCGGTTAAACCCTAATTACAGAGTATCAGAATATTCACTTAGATATAAGGTATTTAATCACTAAGCATATCCACATAGGTCAGATCCATACTATTAAGCACATAGCATTAACAAATCTATATACCATTCATCTATATTGAAGCACTTAGCACATTAACATATAAACAGATCAACACATCACACAAAGCAGAGAAACATGTACATGGTTCACCCCCACCCTGGGGATACATCCACCAACTCTTCTCTTATTTATTATCTTTGGTCAAGCTTCTTATAGGCACATAGCATCCAAGTTATACTCCGCAGAAGACAAGAGATCTGTGTGCACTCCGCCAGATCCTCCTTCTTCTCACTAGGCTATAGCACCAAGCCTTCACACAGTCTCTTACAGTTATTTGCACTAGCCTTGCAAGCCTCACACAGTATGCACAAAGAACTTACAACTCTTTATTACACAAATCCAACTCTAACACTTAGCCATTCATACTCACTACATCGCATTATCATCTATTTATACATACAAAATAGGCCTAAGCATGGGTAAACGCATGGGACAACATCCCATACCCATTACATAATCTTGAATCAAAAAAAGGTCCCTAAAAGGGGACGAGATCCTGCGATCTCCACTTCGTCTTGCGCTCCGCCTTCAACAGCCTGTCAAAGTCACAAAATTAGGTCAAACATGACCAAGGATCCTCAAAACTTGGTCAAGGGCCAATAGGCCCCCAACACTCACTCGTGACTCGTCCCTAGTCACTCTGATATGACTAGTTATGATTCAAAGCCTCGATCTTGGCTCGAGATGCTTCAACTTGTTGTTGTGCCACGACCTCCTGTTCAACGAAATATTGTATGACTGCTTCGTTGACAGGTCCTTCTAGGCGTTGTTCAACTGCAGTGATGACTTTCTCTAGTTCTTCTCCTCGGCCTTCGATCTCTGTGAACAGTTGGTAAGACTTATCCTGTATAGGTTGGATCCTCTCAGTCACTTCCATTAATTTTCTCTGGATAGTGTGGACCTGCTGTTGGGAAATGCGTTGCTCCTGGGATCGCTTCATTCTTTCCACAACAGATAGGAGATTCAACTGCACCTGTATCGTTTCTACTTGATACTTTGCCTCTTGGAGCTACGACTCCAGTGCCTTTAGTTATGGATTCTCAGTGAGTTTCTCATAGGTCTGGGCACTGTGATCAGTGAGTTTCTTACATTCCATGGCGAGGGAATTGATTCTCTCAACTGTGCTTCGAGCAGTTTCTTCTCTTTGATCCCTCACATACTGTGGGGTGCTGGGCTTTGTGCGGAGTTCTAAGTCTTCTATTCATTGTTGTAGCTATTGGATATCCTCTACGAGCTTCTCTACTTGATGTGTGACTCGGTATTCTGCTTGTGTTTTTAATCCCGTCACAGAGTGAAGTGCTTTGTTGACTGCTTCCTTTAATTTGAGTTTCTCTATGAGCAACTGTTCTTTTTCTTGTTTCATCTATACTTTCTCTTCTTCAAAATTTGCCTAGAGAGAAACCTTCTCCTGTTATGCAACTCTGCGTTGTTCTATGATTATGCCTTGCACTTGCTTCAAGGTTTGGGTGGCTTGTTCTATTTCTTCTTGTGTGTGACTAAGGCGAGATTCGACCACATCAGCTAGTCGCTAAAGTTGGGTTGGCTCATCTCCCAACTATGGTTCTCCTGATGGAAGGGACGCAGTGGAGATTGTGTGGCTTGAATGAAGGGCCTTTTGTACCCCTCGGAGTTCGACCTCAATTCTATCATACATTTCCTCCTGCTTGGCTTATTGTTTCTCCATGATTTCCAGCGAAGCATCGTTTAGAGCTACGATGATGAAGTCAAAATCATCGGCAATAAGCACAGTCTTCATCTTGGTCATGGTGGCTTTAAATTTCTTCTGGGAAGAATTTTTTGGGGGATAAACCTTCCTCTTCTTTAGGGGATCAACCTCGTCTCTGGGTGGTGTTACTTTTCCTTGCTTATGTTCATATCCCTTATCGTTTATCTATTCTACTTCGTCATCACCCCCTTGTTCAAGTGATACTAAAGCAGTAGTTCCTGAGGCACTGCTTAAATATTGGACCTCTTCGGTCTTCTTCATTCTGTTGGGCCTGGGTGTATCATATTCTTTATGCATGGTCTATGGGTTGTCAGGGTTAGACATCTCTACAGGTTCTACAGGAATAAGGAGTTTTGCGGACCAGTCCTTGGTGATCTCCTCCAGGTCTTCTTCCATGAGTTTGAAGTATGACTGAATCTACTCCTTATGTTCATCGGCTCACAATGTTATGTAGATGAAGTGTTGATCTGCACAAAACTTCATTAGGGGTAGGAACCTCTATAGGGTGTTCAGGGTCATGCGAGGTTCAACTTCGATGGATCTCTTTAGTTGAAGGTAATATGTGTGAAAAAAATGTCCGACTGTCATTGTTTGTTCATATCACTCGAGTACCAGAGTGTGGTGAACTTCGCAGGAAGTGGCTCGAACGGTTAAATATCCGGAAAGGTCGCACCTTCTGACATCTCCCAAGAAACAAAGGAAATGAGGATTAGGAGCCAAATAAAGTGAAACTCGTAGCCCTAATCATGTGCTTCGTAACAGTCTAGTTCCATCTCATTAACTAGGTACTTCACCCAGTTCATATGTAGACCTTCCACGCACTTCCCTGTGAGGTCAATGACAAATACTGTGACTTGCGTAGGTCTTTTCTTCCTTACTAACTTTCCAGCTATTAGCTGGAAGGCTAGGCACACTGTGCCATTCTGGATGGAGGATACCTTGTAGCCTCGCATCCCCTTTCAACATCACCATATGTATCCTTGATCTTCTGTGCTAGTGCACGATCTATGGCTTTTCCTGGATAGAACTCCTGTGGGTCGGGTCCTTGCATACTTAATCCAATGATCCTATGGATCAATGTTGGATCAACTATAATACGATGGTATAGCCATAAGTAACTTCCATGGTAACATGAAATTAATATCTTGACACAAGCGTTCACCTCCTGGTGCCTTCCGAAGTGTGGGAATTTCATTACATTTAGCAAGGTGGACTGTGCGAGGTTCATATTCCACGGTTGGGGGATTATCTTTGAGTTCTTCCCCTTCGTCTTGGTCAAGTATTTGTATGGGGAAAACATGCTATAGTTATTGCGATCTCTGAGGTTGAAGTCACTAAACTTCAACGCTGCGATCTTGTCTTGTTGCGTGTGAAATGCGCGTATCCCCTTCAGGAGGTACGCAGTAACCATGGAGTACTCAAAATATCTTGGCACACTATCTCGGCTCTCCACGTCGGCTAGAGGCAGGATGTAATCGGGAAATATGGTCGGGATTAGCTTCTCAATTGCTAGGTCATATTTGTGTTTGGTTTTCTTTTCCGCTGATGGTCGGGATGATCTGGATCTGCGAGCAGGTGGAAAAGAGGCTTTCACTTCTCTCATCGATGACGCTTGAATAATTGTAGATATTTATCTTTCAGACAATAATATTTTAGGCATTAGGTCAATGAGAACTTTTTTGACAATTTTCTCTACAATGCTAAACTTGTCTGACATGCACGCTCRTGTTTGAATATCTCGGGTTTGAAGAGTAACTAGTCAATGCAATGGGATGGATTGCAATAGCACGATGATCAATGTGCGAAATCAACTAGTCTGCAGACTCAGATTCTTGGTTATAAAAAGTGTTCTCCTTGCGTGGCACGACGTGATAAATAGATAACTTGGCAATGGATCTCTTGCAATGGGTGAGAATCCTTCATTAACTCAGTTTTTTCCATTATGGTGCGGTCCCAATGGTCTGGTGGAAAACTTTCTAATCATAAATGCCTTTCTACCCATTCTGGCCGTCATCTAATGGTTATACTATCCCCAATGGCGATATTTTATCGCCATGGCGAAGTGCCATGTGATGCAATTTTTATATCCTGGCGAAGTTCCAATTTTGCAAATTTTCCTTCTGCAAAGTTCCCTCTGGAACCTTCTGTAACTTTTCGATCTTAGTTGTCTTCTTACTTAGTTTTCAAGCCTTCTTTCCAGTGAGATTTGTCTTGGTGTTCCTTTCTCCATTCTGATTCTTATCTTCTTTGGGTAGAGTAACTTTTCACTTGTGAGATTCTTTCCTAGAAATCAGTGATAATACTTCATCTGTATCTAGAATAAGTGCTTCAGTATTTTGTGGGTCTTCTAGTGTTTTTCCTACTTCAACATCCAAGTCCCTGGTTTTAAATAGCTTCGCTCGGTTCTCCTGTTCTTCAATCAAGTGTGTGATCCTCCTAGTAATGAAATATTTTAACTCTTGCTTCTTCTGCTCTAAGATTTATTCTTCTTTCCTTCTGCCCTGATCTCCTTCAATCCAAGGTTCTCCTAGTAACATAGCAAATGGAGCGTTGTTCTCAATAAATTTAACAAATTCAAATTCTTCCTTCGTCGAAGTTCCATGAGCACTTATAGATATCTGGATAAGTCTTCCACATAGGTTTATTAGTTTTCCTCTGAATAATCCTATTCCTCCCAATGAAGGAGACATAGCAGGCTTTCCTAGAATTTCCCAAGTTCTTTCTGTCATAACATTCACCTGTGTTTCCTCATCCAGAACACAGTCAATGTTGAAGTCTCCTATTCTTACTTCAATGCATTCTTTTTCTTTGAATATCTCTGATAAGATGATATGTCGGTGGTCATTCAGGGTTTCTTTCATCTGTAGCAATACTTTTTTTTATTCTTTCTAGGGTTCTTTCATAATCTCAACTGCTTGAGATTTCTTGTTGTCTCCTTGTCTCATATTCATCCTTTCAACCTTAGCAATCATTCTAGGGAAATCCAAAACTTCATGGTCCATAGCTTTGCAACATAGGAAACTATGTCTTCTTCCAGGGCATTTCTTAGCAATACGTCTTGGTTTTCTGCAATTGTAACAAAGAGTTAATACTCTCTTTCTCTTAAATGATCCCCAACCTTTCATGTACCGCGCACTAGGATCATGCTAGCTAACCTAAAAAAAAATATTTCTAGGATCTTTCATCCATTTGTTAGTCCAAACATTCTCTATATGCATAGGTATAACATATATTTCACTATTCTTATCAAATCTTCTTTCATCTACCAATGCCCTAGTTTTCAAGCTAGGAAAAATCTTATCAAACATACCTAAATCCATACTCTAGAAACAAAAATTTCCACTAATCTTATCTTCAGCAAAGCACAAAGCTTCCAGATATAAAAAAATTCACTATTCTTACCTTTATCAGAGCACAGAGCTTGCAGATATTACCTCTTTTCTTCATATCTGACCCTTCTTGGCATAGAGCTTCATAGATCAAGTAGAATACTACGCACTAGAGAGATAGATCTACGCACATAGATTTCACAACTTCAGGTCAGATCTTCACACAAAGATTGTGTTTCTTCAATTCCCAGCAATCACAGTTTTAGGTCCCAACAATGGAACCATTTGTTGGCACAGGGGCAGACCCAGGGTTCAATGCTACAATAGTGCACCAACAAAACCCTAACTACCAACCCTTTTGGAAACACCTGCGAAGCAGATGAAGTCTCACCCAAGGTAGAGGCAGGGGTGGTTGTAGAACTCAGATGTATGCAACCTTAGCTGGGACACAGATCTGTGATTCTAACACTTGACAGAGCACTCAACAGTTAACATTCATCTATATCCAGTCTTAGTTACAGCATGGTTAAACCCTAATTATAGAGTATCACAATATTCACTCAGATATAAGGTCAGATCCATACTATTAAGCACATAGCATTAACATATCTATCTACCATTCATCTATATTGAAGCACTAAGCACATTAACATATAAACACATCAACACATCGCACAAAGTAAAGCAACACAACATGCAGGTGGTTCACCCCAACCCTGGGGCTACGTCCACCAACTCTTCTCTTCTTTATTATCTTTGGTCAATCTTCTTACAGGCACATAGAATCCAATTTATACTCTGCATAAGACAAGAGATCTGCGCGCACTCCACCAGATCCTCCTTCTTCTTGCTAGGGTATAGCACTAAGCCTTCACACAGTCTCTTACAGTTACTTGCACTACCCTTGCAAGCCTCACAGAGTATGCACAAAGAACTTACAACTCTTGATCACAAAGATCCAACTCTAGCACTTAGCCATTCATACTCACTACATCGCCTTAGCATCTATTTATACATACAAAATAGGCCTAAGCATGGGTAAACCCATGGGCCGACATCCCCTACCCATTACATAATCTCGAATCCCAAAAAGGGCCCTAAAAGGGGATGAGATCCCGCGATCTCTACTTCATCTTGCACTCTACCTTCGACAGCATGTCAAAGTCCCAAAATTAGGTCAAACATGACCAAGGATCCTCAAAAATTGGTCACGAGACAACACACAACTTAGGAAATATCAAGTAATAACCATAGTTTTAAGTTTTTTTTTGTATGTACTGATAAGTTCAATTATGATAGTTCTTTTTTTTACGTTTACATTATATAAATAAAAAATATTTTATTTCTTATATAGAGATATTTGGAGCCTGTTCAGCCCGATATCGATAGTAGTGGCGCTACAGAGACGCCACAAAGTCTTGACACAGGTCGTCATATAGTTGCTAGATTGTTTACTTATCCATCTTCCACACCATTAGATGGAAGCCATGACACGCACCGCCAAACATCACATAGTGGTCAAGCTATAGTAGATATGGTGACATAGATGAGGCTGATGATGTGGTTGATATGGGTGCATTTTCTGGAGCTAGACATGTGACCAGCATGGGGACCCTTCTGTGTACATTTTTGGTCGATGATAACGGACTTCCATTAAAAAAAATAAGACTCCCATGTAGTTTTTCATATTTTAACTATTTCATGTTGTCCATCTCAAACATAAATCATCGATATTATTATTTTTAAATTAGTGATCATATAATTTTGCATGTAGGAAACAACCATTTTTATAGGCACTTGGAGAGAAAGGTCTATTGGCAAATATTTAACAGACAATGAATGGAAAATATTTAACAGACACCAAATGCTTGTCATTGATGGCAAGTACAACAATGAAGATGGCATGAGTATAGGAAGCTTGTAACCGACAGGCAAACAGAAGCTAAGTTCAGGAAGATCAAATGATCGAAGGCAACGCAACATTGATTGAATGATCGAAGGCCCGTAAAGTTTGAGAAGCATTTCTGATCGTTGGATCCCATTCAAAATTCCCGAAAAAACAAGGGCCATCAGATCTGAATGTAGATAAGAAGAGCGTTGAAGAGGAGGACATATCTCAGATGTTAGATCCAAATGCAGGACCCGATCATCGTTGGATCAAGGAGAACCTGCACATTCTTTAAAGTGCAAGGAGTAGCGGGGCTCACAAAATCTCGAAAGAAGGAGGACCGTCCATCATCAGGCAGGACATGTGGGGATAGATTGTCATTTCGCTGATGGGAGAGTCAAAGGAATAGGGTTCCCTAACCTCTTGATATCACGATATGCGAAATCGCGACTTAATCTGAGCCGTCAGATTAAGGTTGAATCTGGACCGTTGATTCAAGTCCATTTAAGAGTTTCGGGGATCAAGTGTTCGAGATGTCAAAGATTATTAACAACAGGAATACCAATGTCGTGATATGTGAAATCGCGATTTAATCTGAGCCGTCAAATCAAGATGTGATCTGGATCGTTGATCCGACCCCATTTCAGGTTTTCGTGGATCGGGACTTTGAAGTGACAAAAACACTGAACTTCAAGAATGTCGAAATCACGATATGTGAAATCGCAATTCAATCGTAGCCGTTGAATCAATATCAAATCTAGATCATCGAATCACATGACATGTGGAAAGCGATCGAAATTTCGCTGACTTGGGGTCAATGGAGCATAGTGTTAAAATTCACAAAATGAGAAATCGCGAAAGTGCTTTTTGCATAGGTGCTTGGTTATGACCATAATCATATTGGGGATGGCGCTAGTGCAGAAAAGTTCTGTATCGAAACTTCAGAGATCGCGAAATGAAGTGTCGAGACACTCATCACAGGATTGCCGAAATGCCAAAACCCAATTTAAAGGCAATGTCAATAAATTTCATCCAATGGAGTAGATAAATTGGAATATGATTGGAAGGTTAATGTTCTCTCTCACAGTTAACTCCTCAGTTACAAATCTGTTAGCGAAACGGACTCATGATTGCAAATCAGTTGGCGTTTTAGTTGCTCGGACAGTTGTCTTTCGTTTGCCTAAGGAAATGCGAAGTTGAATCCCTGTGGGGGAGTGTATAAAAGAAAATGAGACAGACTGTGTGTGGTTTGTTGTTTTGTATGAAAAAAAAAAANCTAGTGCAGAAAAGTTCTGTATCGAAACTTCAGAGATCGCGAAATGAAGTGTCGAGACACTCAGCACAGGATTGCCGAAATGCCAAAACCCAATTTAAAGGCAATGTCAATAAATTTCATCCAATGGAGTAGATAAATTGGAATATGATTGGAAGGTTAATGTTCTCTCTCACAGTTAACTCCTCAGTTACAAATCTGTTAGCGAAACGGACTCATGATTGCAAATCAGTTGGCGTTTCAGTTGCTCGGACAGTTGTCTTTCGTTTGCCTAAGGAAATGCGAAGTTGAATCCCTGTGGGGGAGTGTATAAAAGAAAATGAGACAGACTGTGTGTGGTTTGTTGTTTTGTATGAAAAAAAAAAATGAAATTGTAAGAAAAGGAACATCATAGAATGTGCAGAGTGAAATGGAGAAAATGCACAGTGTGAGATGAAACTCTAAGAAGAGTAACAGATGATGAAGAAAACTTGAAGCAGAGAAGAAAGACAGAAGACGTTGATGCAGAGCATACCTGCTGAACAGACAGAGGAAGAAAAGAATTGCAGAACAGTTAGAAGAAGACCAAAGTTACAGAACAAAGAAAGTTTGGTAATAATTGGTTTACATGTGTAGTTGAATGTTTATTTATTCATTTATATTATAGGGAGGTTGGGAGGTGCTCGAGAGGACTGTTTTCCTTAGAGGTTCAAGTGAGATCTTGAACACAAAGAGTTGTAGCTTCCATCTGGTTGCAGCCAGAGAAACCAGGGTGCAAGGGTGGTGCAAGGGAGAACACATGTTCTCTGTTATACAAGTTGGTGCATGTGTAACTGGAAGTTGGTGCTTCCATCCAGTTGGTGTTGGAACATTAAGGGAGTTGGTGCTTCCTTCTAGTGGGTGCTAGAGAAACCAGAGAGTTGGTGCTCTCAATCAAGTTGCATCTTGTAAAACAAAGGTAGAAACCTCACATTGAGTTGGTGCTCAATTATAGATGATGTACAAAACTTAAAAGACTGCCTATCATTTCGAAGAAGAAGAGGTTTTCTCCCTTTATGGGTTTCCTCGTGAAAATCTGTCTCTGTGTATACCTTATGTGTGAC
>SNQJ01S0141907.1:11974-24705 GCA_010110895.2 Picea sitchensis | reverse complement strand
TCCAAGTTTAGGAATATTGAGGGTTGGTCAAAAGAAATTAACTTGATATAGGAGTCAAGCAAGGTTGTTGTTATAGCCTTAATTCCCACTCTATAGGCTAGAGAGGAAGCCATTAGAGGATAGAAGCCACAATACACATTTTGTCTAAATTTTGAACCCTTTTGGAGCACTTTTAGAGGTGCTTGTGGGACACCTAACAGACAACAAGAGAGGACCCTCGCTTGTCAACAGTGTTCAACATACGAGGCATTGTCAAACTTCTAGAATCGAGGAGCTACGAGGTGATAGGCGAGGGTTGATTTTGATCTTTGTGTCAAAGGCCTAGGAACTCAGATCATTTGAGTCTCTAGTGATATTTAGAAGATCTAGAAGCCCCTCCCAAGACTCCTCCAAGAGAAATATAACAAAGGAAAACCTTGGGCAAGAGGAGGAAGAATTGAATGGTATTTTTATGTTGTCTAACTACAGAGGTATCCATCATCACAACCAGAAATCAGTGAGCCTAGCCTCACCAAGAAGTTGCAAGGAGAGGCAAGGAGCAAGGAATCAAAGGAGGATGAATCTTCATCAAGTTGCGGTATGACTTGGTATGTATTATCGATGTTTTATTAATAGATCATTTAGTTTCCCCCCTCCATATTATTTGTGTTTTATGAGTTGGGATTTGATTTTATAATTGGTTAATCAAAGTAGATCTAAGGAATTATTGGTTATTCTTAACACTAGAGAAAGGAAAAAGGTCGGTAGTGTTTGTTACTTGGGTGTAGAAAGCAAGTGATAAAGACTGGAGCTGGAGCTACAGATCTACACCAACTAAGACATTCAAGGAAAACCTTCGGATAAAAATGTATGTCGATCTACTTTTCGTTGGTGTGAAGAATCATTTTCGTATAAAGATCTAGGGAAACCAATAGGAGTCTAAAACCCCTTTCTGTATAGGATTACTAGGATAATCCTATGGAGATTTTGTTGTGTATTCAACAATATCCTTGTGAGAAAAAAATCCATAATAGAACTGGTGACTCCATTGGGGAATAATTCTTCTCTATTTGAGTCTCTTTGCCTACCTCCTCCTCTACTTGTTGTGATTTCCATTTGAGTCTTCTTCCATTCAACCATCCCAGGGCCTAGATCTAGTAGATATTATAGGCCTAGTCCATATCTATAAGATCTGCAATAGATCCATCTTTTTCAAAAATAATTATTTTGCAGGTCCTCACGTGTTGCACTAAAAGTGTCCCGCAAGACCCCGTTGTTGGTTGACAGGCCTATGTTCTATGAGGCCCTGCAAAAATTGTAGAATTGCAGACCCAAACCCTATCTCTTTGTTGTAGGTATGTCCTCTGATCTACAGTGTTCTGTAGTGGTCTTTTCTTACCTGGTTTGGTATCTGTTTGAATATTTGATTGTCACATAAATTGCTTCTAAAATTTTGCTTGAGTACATTTGCGTGAATTGATTTGTACTTCTTGGATAGTTTCCCTTTCTTTCTGAGAACTTTAAAAAAAGTTGGGCCGAGAATCCAACAGATCTGAAGAGATCTAGTTATTCTTGTCATTAGTCTTTCTACTTTTCCTTGTATGACCATTGCTCATCACTAGATCTACCCCTCCTAGGTGAGTTTTGGGTGTGATTTCTGTAGTGACATTGGATTGGGATAGTCTAGCCTCATTTCCAATATCCTACAACCCCTTTGTTTGTTGTTTGTTGTTGGTTTCCTTTTCCATTTGTTGCTTAAATTAGGAATTGTTTACATTTCAATTTCGAAAAATTACAGAAAAGACAAAAAGATTTATGCATGCTAGATTTTCTTTTGAAGCATTAGTTTACAAGTGCATTAGAATCATTTGTTGGTCTCATATATGATTTTTTTTGTTGGTTTCTTGGAGTGTGTGAGGTTTTATTTCTAAAATTTGCAAAGAAAAAGAAAAATCTCTCTCCCTCCCATAGCTAGAGTTCATCGAAAAGAATGAAATCAAATCATCATTCTTGTAATGCTTGGTTGGGTCCATATTCCAAACATCACAAAAGTTTCATTCACTACCCTTGGACCTAAGAAACATCCCTAAAAAGAAGCACTTAATCTAAAATCAATTAGACTTTTCTTCTTTTGATAGTAATCCAACATTAGATAGGCTTAGGGCATTGGAATAAGATTGGAGAGTAAACTCTCAAAGTCCACAAAATGAAACCTAAATTCATTAAAGAGCATCAAAATCCATTCTTGCAACCAATGTGTCAGGAGCCTCCTCTAAAACAGAAGTTAAGAACAAGGTTGAATCAGGGAAAGTAGGGAGATTACCCTTCTCTGCTTGTTTTGGTGTTTGTGGTATCACTTCGGTCATTACGTATAAGGGGGTTTGTTGGTTAACTTTGTTATCACTCCAAGAGTCACTCTAGGTTGTAGATCAAGTGAGCTTGGTAACTTAATCAATGCTTAAATAAAAGGTATAAAAATGGATCAAAGTGAATGATTTGCTCAATAACTCCCTTACTCAAGAAATACATGAATACACTCAGATAGATAGGGCCTTCAATTATACTAATCAGATGGTTTTAAAAGATCGAAAAGGATGAAGAATACTTATCATACCAGCAAGATCACATACACCAAGAGTACATATGAAAGGCTAGCTATAATAAGTAAAATTACTTGTGAGTCTAGTTTATCAATGCAAAGACAAGATGAAAATTATCAGTCATTAGATAAACATAGAAATTGAACATAATATTCACCCATAGGTACAGAAAGAAAAGAAGATGAAGTTCTGAACATATATAGTGAAAGAATCTTATATTCCAACATGTACTCAAAGAGGTCTTTACAAAAAGAGTATTAAGAAATCTCCAACTTCCAACCTCGTCTAGCTCCTCCCTTTGGTGCTCTTTATAGAGAGATTACATGATCATATAGATCCAAAATAGATGGATATCATAACCTCTTCACCTATATTCAGTTTGTTGAAGATATCCAACTCAAATCCGAATTTGTGAGGTGGCTAGCAAAAACAGAGTATAAAATTTCTGGAAATATGCTTCTCAATGATTGACCTATATCTCCAAAATGAAACCAAATTTTGGAAAAATGAGAGAGGTTTTTGAAGAGGAGATCATGCCTGTAACAAAAATCTATCAAATTTCAAAAATACCTTTCCATATCATCATAATATATCTTGAAAGAACATGACTAAAACAGGAAAATACAAATTTCCAAATCTAGTCATATTCCTACAATCTAGGATTTGATCCCTAGAATGTTTCCATTGAGGAAAGTAAGTGCCACCTGCATGATTTGATGGGGGATGATATTATATTAAAATATATGTGGCCACCGTGACCCAAAAATCCTCTTTCCAATTTGAATTTTGACCAAAATGCTTCCATGTTGAAAGTTAAAGAGTGGGTAGTGCAATACATAGGAAAAACATAATTTGCGCTACCAACTTGTTGTAGATTGTTGTTTTGACCTTTATGCATGAAGAAATGACCTTGAAGGTGAATTAAAGGTTGGAAGTGGTCTCTTTAGACTCTATATTTCATAGCATAACCTTTCATATGCTAGGGCATACCAATTTTGGTCATTTAGGCTTTCCCCTACATCATTATGCAAAATTAGTGTTTATGCCATAATGTGTCACTCCAAGTATTTTAGACAAGCATACAATGCATCTGAAATTGTAGATTGGAAGGATAATACTTTGTACCCTGAAGAAAGGCCTTTGTAATGTTGTCACTGTATACATGTCCCTCTTTGACAAGTTCAACCAATCAACCCTTAGTTCATATAAAACAGAGTATGCAGTGAATGTACATCTATATGTATTTACACTTACTAAGGTTTTCCTATTTCAATATATGAGTTTATAAGGAATGTGGAATCAACTCTTCATCAACACAATCTGTAAAAATATACCTTATATTTCCCTAAGACATCATTTTTATATGTGTAACTTCATAAGTTTAAAATAAACATAGAAGTTTTTTGCAAATGCTATATATATATATATTTAATGTCTCAAAACTGAAAGAAGTCTTCCTCTAAGATTCTACCATATACACCCTCCTCTGAATTATGTCAAATTACTCATCATTAAAGAACCAAAACATAGTGCATGTCTATTGGTTTTTTCATATCAAAACCATAACAAGATAACTATGTTATGCTCTTCTCTTCTTGTGAGAGCTATACATCTGCCATGATAGATAAAATTATCTGCAAGTGACTTGGAATTGTACTTACCAAAACCTTAACATACTTGCCTCTTACTTCATTAGGAATGTCATATGCAAAAAACAAAATAATTGTTCAACATTTTGAAGACAAAAGGTGGAAAGTGAGCCCCATTCATGAATTTTAATTTTAAGACTCAAAAACTTATTAAAGGTTGATTGGAATGGGACATTTCAGGAGCTAACATCTGGCTCCAACTGGGATGGAAACTTCCCTGTGAGGTTTCCAAGAACCTAGTAGACCCTGTTCATGTCCATTCAATTTGAAACCCTGCAACCTCCTCTGCTTATTGAGATCATATCATTCTTCAAAAATATAAATCCAGCACTCTATAGTGCCTAGTCCATTGGGTTAAGGAGTCTTATATTGCAAACCTTCAAGATCTGATATTCACTTCTGTCATACCCTGATATACTAAAAACAACTCTGCTTATACATTAAACACTAAGAACCTTCATACTGCAAACAAATTCTCAACTACTGAGCTTATTCATGTATACTCCTACTCTAATCAACTATACTGCTTGTTGATCAAGTGAAATCATGCTTCCAATGAAGCCATACAAGTAAACTCATGACTTGAAAGGCTTAAAATATAATAATAAAAACATAACAGTGACCATAAAAACTCTTTCAGGAGATCATACTCACTAACAAATGCAGGTGACATGATAAAATTTGAAAACCTTAGAGACTCTGAGAGATAAGACTCAAGTAAGTCTTCCATGGGATCTTCAAAACCATGGTCACCATTATACAGATTCAAAATAATAGACTTCTCATGTATGTATTCCCCTTTGCTATATCCATGTGACTCAAATCCATCACTATGATGTGCTTGCCCATCATAGTTGACAATTTCTGAGAGAAAAGAATAGATATGTTCTTGATCTTCTACATCACTGTCTCCATAATGATCAAATGAAGGATGAGTCTTTAAAAATATATCATGAGAGAAATGTTGATTACTCTCTCCAACAATGATATCTTTGAAAGATGAGTAAAAAATAAGAGGATATTTATTGGAATTTTGAACAACAGACTCATAACTATCATCAACCATAGTATGCATACATTATTGATCATCCCCATTTGTAGCTAAAGAAACCAACTCTTCAGATTCATAACAATCAGACTTAATGATAGTAAGAGAACCTTCAACTTCTTCACTATTCATTTCTGGTTCATGGTCATGTGAAAGCATATCATCTTGAAGATCATTACAGAGTTGTTGCAGATTGTGAGGGAGAAATTCTTCTCTATCTATAACTTCAATCTCATTATGCAATTCATATTCCTCACAACAATTTTCAAATAAAAACTCATCTGAAAAGTACCTTTTGCAATGCTCATTGAATACTTTGTGAAACTCTTTCAAATATGAAATATTAGAAGGCGGTAATGAGAAATACCACTTGCATGCATCACCATCCAATGAATGCATGAACATCTTCATGCAAACATCCTCATGCTGTAGATCTAGTATATCCATGCACTCATGGAACTTGATGAGGTGTTCTGCAGAATTGTCTTCTTTCCTCTCTCTGAAGATAGGCAAAAAATATCCCCATTCTGTCAAATGAGGTACTATATGTGGGAAACCAGGAACTATATAAAAATTGAGAGGTGCAAACCTCCGAGCCAAAATAGTAGCAAATTCCTTTGACATTTGAATATTGTGGAGTCGCCACTGAATTTTTCCTTCATGGATTCGCTATATAGAATATTACAACCAATATGATGCCCAACCTTTGTCTATTATCAAAAGCTAGAACTATGCCGTCTCCCAAGGAAACTTGCTTCAAAATCATTTCCCTGACAATGATGCCAATTTGTTATCACTCCAAGAGTCACTCTAGGTTGTAGATCAAGTGATCTTGGTAACTTAATCAATTCTTAAATAAAAGGTATAAAAATGGATCAAAGTGAATGATTTTATCAATAAATCCCTTACTCAAGACATACATGAATACACTCAGACAGATAGGGCCTTCAATTGTATTGATCGTATGGTTTTAAAATATTGAAAAGGATGAAGAATACTTATCATACCAGCAATATGACATACAACAAGAGTACATATGAAAGGCTAGCTATAATAAGTAAAAGTACTTGTGAGTTTAGTTTATCAATGCAAAGATAAGATGACAATGATCAGTCATTAGATAAACATAGAAAAATGAACATAATATTCACTTGCAGGTACATAAAGAAAAGAAGATGAAGGTCTGAACATATACAGTGAAAGAATCTTATATTCCAACATGTACTCAAAGAGGTATTTACAAAAAGCGTATTAAGAAATATCCAACTTCCAACCTCCTCTAGCTCCTCCCTTTTGTGCTCTTTATAGAGAGATTACATGATCATATAGATCCAAAATAGATGGATCACATAACCTCTTCACCTATATTTAGTTTTTTGAAGATATCCAACACAAATCCGAATTTGTGAGGTGGCTAGAAAAAACATTGTATAAAATTTCTGGAAATATTCTTCTAAAGTATTGACCTATATCTCCCCAATAAAAACAGATTTTGGAAAACTGAGAGAGGTTTTTGAAGAGGATCTCATTCGTGTAAAAACAATCTCTCAACTTTCAAAAATACCTTTCCATTTCATCGAAATATATCTCTAAAGTACATGACTAAAATAGGAAAATACAAATTTCTAAATCTAGTCATATTCCTACAATCTAGGATTTGATCCCTATAATGTTTCCATTGAGGAAACGAAGTTCCACCTAGATGATTTGATGGGGGATGATATTATATTCAAATATATGTGTCCACCTTGACCCAAAAATCCTCTTTCCAAGTCGAATTTTGACCAAAACTCATTCATGTTGAAAGTTGAAGAGTTGGTAGCGCAATACACAGTAAAAACACAGTTTGCGCTTCCAACTTGCTGTAGATGGTTGTTTTGACCTTTATGCATGAAGAAATGACCTGGAAGGTGAATTAAAAGCTGGAATTGGTCTCTTTAGACTTGATATTTCATAACATAGCCTTTCATATGATAGGGCATACCAATTTTTGTAATTTAGGCTTTCCCCTACATCATTATGCAAAATTAGTGTTTATGCCATAATTGTTGAAGGAAAATCTCCCTGCGGACAAGTAGATATCCTCAAAGAGCTAGACTCTTAACTCTAAGACAGAAATTGCTTATCATGGTCACTGAATTCCTTTTAGATCTAGTTGGACTAGTGCGTGAGAAGGAAGGAGAAAAGAAGTACCTTTTACCGGTGTTTGTCCCTGCACGCTCCGAGTTGAGCTCCAATCTTTCACTCCTTGATAAGCCCTGTAGACAAACAAAGTACGACTACTTCCTGCTCTATCAAGATTAGTCTGAAATAGGTCTATCTACTAAAGAGACAAATTCATGTGAGATTGAACACAAATTAGAAAGAAATAGGCCAAGCAAATTATATTAATGAGGACAAAACATTGCTTACAGCCATAGATGGATTGCAATAGCTTTGTCAAGTCCTCCTTGTCTACCCCTTACTCAAAATATCCACGATCCGAATGATGAAAACTTCACTGATTGCTTTTTATGAGATCATAGGTCTCTTGCTTCCAAAATATTTCTGTTCCAACACCACTTATAAGATCATAAGTTTGGTGTGATTCTCCCTTTTCAGTCCCCTTTCACCATTAGAAAGCTTGCTTATATAGCCTTGGAGAGGCTCAACAGCTTGAGATATCCTTGGGGAAGGTGAGGATTTTCCTCCTTCAGTTGAGGATATACCCTAAGATCATGGTTGGACTAGGGATTCGATCTCAACTGCCTTCTAAGAATGAAAAGATCCTTCCCCCATTCATCTCAACAACTTAACTGCTGCCTAAAATAGGTAGCGCTCCCTCAAAAGGGCCATCAGAGAATTGTAGCGCTCCCTAGTAGACTTAAGGGGGGCGCCAACACTCCTAAAGACACTAGAGCTCCCTCAAAAGGGCCAAAGGATCTTTATAATTCTCCCAAACAGTGTAAGGGGGAGCGCCAACGCTCCTAGAAGAGGTATAGGGGAGCACTCTCCTTCAAAACTTAGTTTTTTTAGTGTTTTCAGATGGAAAAAGGTTCATGAACCCAGTTAACCTTTCCTCCTCTTCCAAATCAAGTGTTTGACATGTGCCAAGTGTCCTCTTGATGTTGTTTATAGGCATGACATGGACATCATGGCAGTATGCTTTCTTTAACACTTGCGACACTTGTGAGAAAAAAGCGACACTTGCGAACCTTGTAATGATGAAACTTGCAACACTATCAAAGTGAGTATTTTTGATGTGTAATAGATTGCCCCCCAAAGTATGAAGTTAGAAGACAGGAACTGATAACTGAAATGCTTTGTAGACTTTCAAGCAAGGGTATAGACGTAGAGAACCTGACAAAAGCTGCACACAAACATCCAACAAATATTATGACATGTTTCAAACCCAAGGAAAGCATACCTATGGTTGGGTGATCAAGACTTGCAAGATATGACTGCCATAAAATACACTGCGGATCCATAATTGTATTGATAAAAAGGTATAGCCACTAAAAATACACTGTGGATCTATACTCTTATGACATGAACTGATCGTAGCCACAAAGAATACACAATGGATCTACGAGATGACAAGACATAGCCATGACCAATACAAAGTGGATCTATGTAACAATATATGTGTCATTGTTCAAAAGAAACTCCATCGCAACCTGGGCAAAGTACATATCAAAGTGATCACTCAACCTAGGGTCTTCTTACTGATCCCGATGTAGTACAAACCTAACCATGTGAATAGATGTCTTGATGTCGAACATGGCAGAAACCACTTGATTACCGGTCAATGATGTAAATCGTTAACAAGTGCGAGGGAGATCATCATTAATGTAAATGATTCCCAAGGTACTCTAGTACATTCCAACGAATGTGAATGGATGAGCTGGAGTCGAACATCTGTGGAATCATCTGATCAGAGGTTAGTGATGTAAATCCACTGTCATATGTGAGGAAGCCTGCTATTGAGGCATGCAAGTCCCAATGTACTAACTGGTTTCTAAGTCTAGTTCCTGGATAATGTGTTGAAGTCGACAGGAATGGACTCATTGAGGGAGGGCCTTGATGTATCCCCCATCAACGACATGAAACAGACACAAAGATGTAATAGGTAGATCAAATGAACATGGACTGACACGGGTATTGAGATAAGATATTTGTGATGGCTGACTCTCAAGGCAGATACTTCCCTTGAACACTGAGGCACAACAACAGAAACATGACATGGACCAAAAATTTATGATGCAGTGGATGCTGTGACTTACGTCAGGTGACCAAAAGGAGTGAAAGAAACTCAAAGGATTGGCTCAGTACAGAGGTTCGGTGGATTAAAATGCGTGCAAAAGACAACGTGTCGTGTTCAAGGGCGACTCTAAGAGTTATTTGGTAGTGTTCTCACAAAATTGCTTGGCTTGCTTCTTTCAATTTTTTCCCCCATCCAGATAGACGAGTACCTCTTTTTAATTTAACGAGATTGAGGAGGATAACACATGCTCAATAAAACTCACCTTCGGTAAGTTCCTCTTCCTTTGTTTTAACGAACTGGAAGAAGTAAGGGTTCGATCCCATATGGGCCTATCGATGTTTTGTTTAGCGAGTCCAAAGATAGAAAACTCGAAGGTTTTTCATGATTATAGAGTCTAGAAAAACACTTAAAAGAGAACTCTCTCAGTTCCTTTTTCGTAAAGTAGTCTGACGAGACTGAAAAAGAGATAAACTATCGCTCAATAGATGTTTTCTTCAAATAATTTAACGAGCATGAAAAGAACAAGGTCACTCGATAATCTTTTCATCTTTAGAGAGTCTGAAAAGAACTTAAAGGTGACTCCAATGTTGTCCTTTTTCGTAATATTAGTCTCGCGAGAAAAAGAGATAAATTATCACTCGAAAGATGCCCTTTCAAACCGTTTAATGAGTGGGAAAGAAAGCAAGATCACTCGACAATCTTTTCATGTTTAGAAATTCTGAAAAGAGCTTAAAGGAGACTCCAGGGGGTTCCTTTTTCGTGTATCCATACAGGTCCAAAAAAGAGATAAAAGTCTACTCAGATGCATTCTCATGTATTTATGAGCACGAGAAAGAACAAATACTAAGCTCGATATGCCCCCAGCTTGAAAGCTAGTGGCTTAACTCCAGAATGATCAGCAAAGGCTGGAGACATGCCCTCCAAGCTTCAACTCATTCACCAGCTCTGAGGTCGTCACCAATTTCTCTAGTAAATGAGAAAAAGGAGAAGGGTGGATGAAAAGAAGGTTCAAGAGAAGTGGATGTTTCATTTTTTAACGAGCTTGACATAGGGAAAGAACTATGCTCAAGGCCTTTGTTTCATTTTTTAACGAGCTTGCCATAGAGAAGAAAAACTATGCTCATGGTTTCGTCCAGATCATGGCTTCCAAGAGGATAATTCTCTGGAAGGGTACCATGTCAATGGATAAAACGTGGTCATGGCCTCCAGGAGATCTTTGCTGGATGGAAGATAATCACTCGAGAAGGAACACATATCGGGGGTCGTGACAGGGGTAAGGAGATCAGGCTCCAATAACCCTACCAAAGAGATCACCATGTCAACTATTGGATCCAAAGCATCAGAAGTTGAAAGCATGGGAGATGATGAAAAATCAACACCAGGAGGGGAGATAGACGGTATATCTGCCCAAATATCTTCATGAGGGGGAAGAAAAGAGGATTGGTGACAGTGATTATCCCAAGGTAACTTGGCAATGCGAAACATTTCCGGAATAGATTCATCCAAAGGAAAAGTTGGGGAAATGTAGTCGATCGCAGCCGACAAGGAACTCAGTCATGATTGTATCAAGGAAATGTCAGGTGCTAATAGATGTTGGTCATGTGACGAGGGAGAAGCGGATTGGGTAGAAACGTATGACGTTTCGGCTAGACTAAGTGGCACGGTGTCACTTAGTGCATTGAATTCCAAAGGACAAGGTACAATCCAAGGGTCAGATGATTCCAAAGATTGATAAGCCGCGGTTGAAATCATATCGACAGTGGAAATGTAATGTGTAGTCGGTGGAAGTGGTGTAGGGAAGGTACCCATGAGGATAGAATCTTTCATTAAGCCAACACCAATGCTTTCATACGTGATCTTGCGGTCTCCCAAGAAAGGAATATTGTTGGTAGAAGGAATGCGAGCATCGGTCGTACAAAAATCCAACTGATCAACAGTGACAATTTTGACCTGATGAGGAGATTGTACACATCGAAAGACTGACGAGGCAAAGGCAATCATAGCATAAAACCAACTTCTTCCAAGTAACAATTTGTAATCAAGGGGAGCATCAACCACCTCGACATCAACAGTAATAGTTTTGCCACCCAATTGGATGGGCAGGGACTGTAAAATCCCATGCTGATGAAAACCTCACCCATCGAAGGCATGTAACATCATTGGGGATTTGTTGAGTGCTGATGATTTTAAAAATTTCCAACATGCTAAAGACATGACACAAGTTGAGGTTCCCTCATCCAGAATAGTTCGATGGATTTGTTGATTGTGAACAACAACATCAACTTGGAAAGCAAGTTGGTGGGAGATTCGAGACGCATAATTATCCAGGTTAAACATGATCTGATTAGATGACTCAGGATCAACAACGCCAAGAGTGGTCAAGAGCGTTCTACGTTGACTGGGGCAGTGCTGGAGAAATTCTAACGCAGACATAGCACACGGTACTTGAGCCAAATCTTCAACAATGTTGTAGTTTTTGGTAGCACGTGAACTAGGATTAAAGGTAGCTTTGCGGATAGTGTTCTTAGGAGGGCGTAAGATAGAGTTAAATGTGGGTTTCTCAATCTGAAGTGGTCCATACGGAGGATTAATCGATGGAAGACTAACAGAGGATGATGATGGATCCGGTAAAGTGACAACATTGTTAATGTCATTTCCTTTGTCAGGGTTACCTAGTGTGTCATAGGTCTTAGAGCGAGTAGTCAAATTGATCCCATTAAACATATAAATATGTGCACTCAACGAGGCCTCATCATTAGGATCTCTAGAACTGCCCCCAAGAGAGGGGGTTTGAGAAACCATGGATTGCTGCTGCAGAAAAGGTTGAGTAAGCACAGCAGGTTGTGACTTCCCTTGGAAAATTTTGGCCACTTCATTGCGAAGTGGACAATCTCGAGTGTAGTGATCATCACCACAAATGGTACATGGGAATTTCAATTTCCGTTGTGGTTTCTTTTCGGTAGCAGGTGTTTGATTTTTGGGTTGTTCATTATTATCTTTTGATTTATTCTTTGTCTTCTTCTTACCTCCGGATTGTTGTGAAGAGGCAGATTGAACTGCATTCATCTCAGATATTTGAGTTTGGGGGGAGGTAGAGGAGGGTGTAGTTGATTTGGATTTGACGGAACCGATAACACCATCCGCATGAGATGAGGATGATGGCTTAGAAGGATCGGTATTAGCTCGAGCAGCATTCGGAAGCAAATCATACA
>SNQJ01S0141907.1:0-11924 GCA_010110895.2 Picea sitchensis | reverse complement strand
AGCATTCGGAAGCAAATCATACAAAGTACCAGATTGGAAATAAACCAAGTCTAAGTACTGAGCTCGAGCAATGGCTTGTTCCTCTGTGACCGCACCACCCATAGAGACATCTCGAGTGATCGGTGGTGATTTAGTAAACCATTTCACCAAGAGCATGTCAGGAATGACTGCCTTGATCATCCTTCATCGTCGCCTCCACTCACGAATATGGTCAGAGATATGCACAGAGTTGGTTTGATGAAGGGAGGTCAAGAGTTCAGTACCTGTCTCGTAGCGAATAAGCAGTTGAAAGTGCGTTAGGAAAGACATGGCAAGGGAATTGAAATCGTGAAAAGAAGAACATGGTAGTTCAATATACCATTTTGCTGCAGAACCCATAAGCGTTCGTTGAAAAAGATGCAAACGTATAGAATCGTCCATGAGGGAGTTGGATGAACACCACAAATGGAAAGTCATCATGTGGTTGTTTGGGTCTTCTCCGGACTTTCTGTCGACTTTTAGGATATCAGAAGGAAGTTTAGCTAGAATAGCTAGCCAAACTGAAGAATGAAAAATAGGATCATTCGTTAACCGAGACAAGTCTGGAAGGTCCAGAGTCACTAAGAAAGGTAGTTGTCAGTTAACTTGCGGGTAATACTGGTGCGGCATAGGAACACCAGTAGGAACATACACTGGGTTAGGTGGATAGTTGTAACCAGTAGGTCCTCCTACATACGGTTGTTGCTGGCTAGAGTAAGAAGGATTCGATGGTGCATGAGAGACATGGGCATAACTTGGTGGGTTCTGAACATTATAGGCTGGGTGATTTATTTTCCCGTGAGGAGGATAAACATTGCTTACAACCATAGATGGATTGCAGCAACTTCGTCAAGTCATCCTTTTCTACCCCTTGCTCAAAAGATCCACGATCCGAATGATGATATCTTCACTGATTGCTCCCTATGAGATCATAGGTCTATTTCTTCCAAAATATCTCTGTTCCAACACCACTTATAAGATCATAAGTTTGGTGTGATTCTCCCTTTTCAGTCCCCTTTCACCATTATAAAGCTTGATTATATAGCCTTGGAGAGGCTCAACAACTTGATATATCCTTGGGGAAGGTGAGGATTTTCCTCCTTCAGTTGTGGATCTTCCCTAAGATCATGGCTGGACTAGGGATTCGAGCTCAACTACCTTCTAAGAATGAAAATATCCTTCCCCCATTCATCTCAACAACTCAACTGTTGCCTAAAATAGGTAGCGCTCCCTCAAAAGGGCCATCAGAGCATTGTAGCACTCCCTAGTAGACTTAAGGGGGGTTCCAACACTCCTAAAGACACTAGCGCTCCCTCAAAAGGGCCAAAGGAGATTTATAATGCTCCCAGACAGTGTAAGGGGGAGCGCCAACGCTCCTAGAAGAGGTATAGGGGAGCGCTCTCCTTCAAAACTTAGTTTTTTGAGTGTTTTCAGATGGCAAAAGGTTCATGAGCCCAGTTAACCTTTCCTCCTCTTCCAAATCAAGTGTTTGACATGTGACAAGTGTCCTCTTGATGTCGTTTATAGGCACGACATGGGCATCATGGCAGTATGCTTTCTTTAACACTTGCGACACTTGTGAGCAAAAAGAGACACTTGCGAACCTTGTAATGATGACACTTGCGACACTATCAAAGTGAGTATTTTTGATGTGTAACCAGAGATTTTCCTTCAACAGAAACTGGCGACTCTTAACTCTAAGATAGAAAGTGCTTATCATGGTCACTGACTTCCTTTTAGATCTAGGTGGACTAGTGCGTGAGAAGGAAGGAGAAAAGAAGTACCTTTTACCGGTGTTTGTCCCTGCACGGTTCGAGTTGAGCTCCAATCTTTCTCTCCTTGATAAGCCCTGTAGACAAACAAAGTACAACTACTTCCTACTCTATCAAGATTAGTCCGAAATAGGTCTATCTACTAAAGAGACAAATTCATGTGAGATTGAACACAAATTAGAAAGAAACAGGCCAAGCAAATTATATTAATGAGGACAAAACATTGCTTACAGCCGTAGATGGATTGCAACAACTTCATCAAGTTCTCCTTGTCTACCCCTTGCTCAAAATATCCACGATCCAAATGATGACAACTTCAATGATTGCTCCCTATGAGATCATAGGTCTCTTGCTTCCAAAATATCTCTGTTCCAACACCACTTATAAGATCATAAGTTTGGTGTGATTCTCCCTTTTCAGTCCCCTTTCACCATTAGAAAGCTTGCTTATATAGCCTTGGAGAGGCTCAACAGCTTGAGATATCCTTGGGGAAGGTGAGGATTTTCCTCCTTCAGTTGAGGATCTGCCCTAAGATCATGGATGGACTAGGGATTCGAGCTCAACTGCCTTCTAAAAATGAAAAGATCCTTCCCCCATTCATCTCAACAACTCAACTGCTACCTAAAATAGGTAGTGCTCCCTCAAAAGGGTCATCAGAGCGTTGTAGCACTCCCTAGTAGACTTAAGGGGGGAGCCAGAACTCCTAAAGACACTAGTGCTCCCTCAAAAGGGCCAAAGGAGATTTATAACGCTCCCATACAGTGTAAGGGGGAGCACCAGCGCTCCCAAAAGAGGTATAGGGGATCACTCTCCTTCAAAACTTAGTTTTTTGAGTGTTTTCAGATGGAAAAAGGTTCATGAGCCCAGTTAACCTTTCCTCCTCTTCCAAATCAATCGTTTGACATGTGCCAAGTGTCCTCTTGATGTCGTTTACAGGAATGACATGGGCATCATGGCAGTATGCTTTCTTTAACACTTGCGACACTTGTGAGCAAAAAGTGACACTTGTGAACCTTGTAATGACGACACTTGCGACACTATCAAAGTGAGTATTTTTTATGTGTGACAGATGTATTTTAGACAAGCATACAATGCATCTAAAATTTCAACTTGGAAGGCTAATACTCTGTACCCTAAAGAAAGGCCTTTGTAATGATGTCACTGTATACATGTCCCTCTTTGACAAGCTCAACCAATCAACCCTTAGTCCATATAAAACAAAGTATGCAATGAATGTACATCTCTGTTTATTTACACTTACTAAGGTTTTAATCTTTCAATATACAATTCTATAAGGAAGGTGGACTCAACTCTTCATCAGCACAATCTATAAAAATATACGTTATATCTCCCTAAGACATCAATTCTGTATGTGTAAATTCATATGTTTAAAATAAACATAGAAGTTTTTTGCAAATGCTATATATATATTTAATGTCTCAAAACTGAAAGAAGACTTCCTCTAAGCTACTACCATACACACCCTCCTCTGAATTATTTTAAATTACTCATCATTAAAGAACCAAAATAGAGTGCATGTCTTCATTATTGGTTGTTGCATATCAAAACCATAGCAAGATAACAGTGTTATGCTCTTCTCTTCTTGTGAGGGCTATAAATCTGCCATGATAGATAAAATTCTTTGCAAGTGAATTGGAATTGTACTCACTAAAACCTTAACATACTTTCTTCTTACTTCATTAGGGATGTCATATGAAAAAAACAAAATAATTTTTCAACATTTTGAAGACAAAAGGTGGACAGTGAACCCCCTTCATCAATACCAATTTTAAGACTCAAAAACTTATTAAAGACTGTTTGGAATGGGACATCTCAGGAGCTAACAAACTCCTTCGAAGCTTCGGGCTCAGTTACCCTTCCCTTACATGTGGTTGGACCTACAACTATTCACCTGGTCATTGATTGTAAGGTGGTAGCTTTAGTGACCTTTCCTACGTAGCTATAGAAATGAATGCATGCGAGACATGCATGTGGTACCTAGGGAAGACATTCATTCATGCTTGTTGTGACTTTCATTTGAGTCTTCTTCCATTAATTCATCTTAGGGCCTAGGTCTAGTATATCTTATAGGTCTAATCCATATCTAGAATATTTGCAACATATACATTGTTTTCAAAAAGAAAAATTTTGCAAGTCCTTGTGTGTTGAACTATAAGTGTCATGTGAGGCCCCCTCATTGGTTGACAATTTTGTGTCCTGCAAGGCCCTGTAAAAACTGTAGAATTGCAGACCCAAACCCTAGCCCTTTTTTGTAGGTCTGTCCTCTGATCTGGAGTGTTCTGCACTGGTCTTTTCTTACCTAGTTTGGTCTTTGTTTGAATATTTGATTGTCACATAAATTTCTTTTAAAATTTTTCTTGAGTACATTTGTGTGAATTGAGTTGTACTTCTTGGAAATTTTCCCTTTCTTTGTGATAACTTTAGTAAAGTTGGGCTAAGAATCCAATAGATTTGAAGAGATCTAGTTGTTCTTGCCATTGGTCGTTCTACTCTTCTTGTATGACCATTTCTCATCACTAGATCTATGTAACATGCCCATCCACCCAGGTTGGGCCATGCCACACAAAAATCTCTCTTTTTACAACTATGGTGCCATAATGTAACACTCCCCGGCCCAACTGAGGAACATTTCAGTGCATAATACACATAAAAATGAAATTCAAGCTAACTAAAGTAATTCTTTTACCATTAGCCGATTTCCTATAGCTTACAACTACAAATTTAAAACATATTTAGCTACTATCTATAACCATAAAATAGGTGCATCTAAAGAATGTTAATAATCAACATGAAATGTAGCTAAACCTCTCATTGCAACAGCATATAAGTCATTCTCATTTATGTAGAGTTCATGCACAACAATAACACATGTAAATAACTCAGCGAAAAGATAAAACACTTATCTTTAAACAAGAATTGTGCAACCAACTGCTTGGGACGGTTGTTCCACCCAACCATAGAATGACTATTACAAATCTCAACATCTAGTCACCCCTGATCCAAGGCTAGTAATCCAAAAAAGAGGGTGGTCTCTCAGCATCCACTCACAGCTCATAAAACTCATAACCCAACTGATATTATCCTACAACTATCCCAATTTTTCCACTAGCTCTCTTCCTCCTGACCTGCCCTACCCAAGGAATGCACCATTTGTTTATCAGGGATAACCCAAGGGATGTGCCATCCATTTATCAAGGTTAAACCAAGGAATGTTCCATTTTTTTATCATGGTTTCTCTGGCACATGTAACTAGGAATATCTTTGTTGGGAACTCAAGGGAACTTCCTGCTAGGAAATGTTCCAACAAACCAACAAAAAACACTTGTTGTTACAGTGCAACTCACTCTGGATTTCACTTTTCAAGCCTGAAAACTTGTATCCTCAATATTCAGCTCCAAAATGCTCCAAATACGTTCCATCTTTCTCTAGAATCCACTCTCCATGGTTGCACCCACTCCCAGCTCTCTTTCTTCCTCTCTCCTTTTCTTCATGCACCCAAACTTCCTTCCCCAAACTATTGTCCCCAACCCATATGAATTTCCTCCCTTTGTATTTCCTTTCTTGACTCACACTCTTCCCCAAGATGATTGTACTTAATCCCCATGTGCCCAATAGCTTTGGGATGTGACCACTCACAACCACCCTCTTACATGTATTCAATGATTGGATTTCGGAACACTCAATCAAAAATTGGAAGGTTCATATACAATTAGCAAGTTTAGGAAAATGGGTTAAATTAATATACATGGGTATTTCCCCCTTGGACTCCTCTTGGCCATTATCCTAGAAACTCCCCCTCTTGTGGATAAATTCATCCCCCATATCTTTTCCATGTACTTTTAGCAACTGGCATCACATTTTATTATTAAAACATATAAATACAATTCACATATTACATCACTTTTGTTGTAGCCACACATTATATCTACATAAGCATTAATTAGAATGGATATTATAGAGGGTATGTTACATTCCCCCTCCCCTACAATTTTTCACCATCCTCGGTGCACTATATGTTGATAGACACACACACACACACACATATATATGCAAATTTACATCACAATACGTATAAATAAAAATTATGCAATTTAGCAACTCCAACAACAACTATAACCATCAATATCTTGTTCCTCTCAACTTATTGACCCAAGGAATGCAATATTCATTTATCAGGGTTAGCCCAAGGGATGTGTTGGTCCTAAGGTATGCACCTGATTGGTAAAGGGCAGAGCTAGGCCACCTCAAGTGTTGGAATGGTTGGTTTTTATGAATTAAGTTTGTTGGTAAGCTGATAGATAGGTTTCCAAGGACAGGGATCTAGTTGGAGTGTTCAAGAATATCACTATAAGGTTTCCCTTAGATGGTGGCATGAATTTTTGTGAGAAGAGAAAGATATGAAGAATAAAACAAATGAAATAAATACAAGCATACAATTTGTTACTTGTTGTATGAAATTTCAGACTTGAAATAATCTTTCAGATCCAAAACATGTACCTGGACACAAATCATCCAAACAAGTTGTATTACAATAAAATATTCATTGAAACAGTAGCTGAAACATGTTGCATTACAATAAATAGTTCACTAAGACAATAGATGAAAGGAAAATAAATAATACTTTGCATACATTTCAATTTGCATCTAGATAAAATAACAAGACACACAAGATTTGAAAAGAAAAGACAATTTGTCACCAAAAATTATATTCACAGGGTGGGAAAATTAACTGTTTTATGCTTTAAGGGCCAACCAAAATCCTGATGCTTGATCTCCCGAAAAATAAAACTGAACCCTTTTACATTCAAAAATCCATCTCTTTGTCTCTATCCAAAGAGGGTTCGATTACCTATCTAGGATCTAAACTCTAAAGTTCAACTTTACATCACAATCAGATCATGTAGGTTCAACTTCATTGTTACTTCCTAATTACAATATGTAAACATTTTTTTAAACTCGGTGGAGTTGAGCTGAAGTGTCAGTTCATAACTCCCCCTTAATTTGACCTAAAAAAAGGCATTGTTCTTATCAAAAAATAACAACTTATTACAAGTGGAAGCAGTGCCTCTAACCAAACCAAAACAAAATTCTATTAATGCAACTGGAACTTATTGTTGATAACTGAAGTAAAACAGATGCATAGAAAAAATTCTTCATAATTTATTGTTGGCAGTAAACTTTGCTCAACACCATTGACTCAACACACCAGAAAAGAAAATAGGAAGATAAAAACAAATTAAAATGACTCAACACACCATTGTTGAAAAACTAAGTAAAAACTAGGTTGAAAGATGGATGGGATGATGGAGGAATCGAAGGAAGAGGTGCATACCTAGGATTTAACATCATCTCCAACTAGGGATAACACTTCCCTGTGAGGTGATAAGAAAAACAGATTGTGTGCCTTAGTTCTTTATTTCTGCCCCCCTTCCTGCACCAATCACTTTACTCTATTTACCAACTCTGTTACCTGTCTTAATTCAACTGAAACTCAGATCTGCAACTATAACCTAGTGCCTTATTGGGCTATGTATTATTTTATTCGAACTAAATTACTGAATCAAACTGGCAAATCCAAACAACTATGTACAGAATGAACCACCTTTGGCTCATTAGTAAAAGTAATTCTTTAGGAAGTACCCATTGATTGGGCCTCCAAAGATCTTAGTATCATCCATATTTTTCAATATAAATGTATTATTATCCATAACTTTGACCACTTTCAAGGGATCAAACCAAAGGTTATCGAACTTGCCATGCTTGGGTTTGTCCTCCCTCCTGGTATCCCACCTCAGAACCAGGTCACCTACTTGAAAGGTATCTTTTTTGGTTTTCTTGTCAAAGGTTGCCTTGACCTTGATCTAGTATGCCTCAGTCTTGTCATTTAATGCTTCTCTCCTTTGCTGAAATTCAATAATATGAAAAATTATCCTTTGGATGTCATTATGCTCCTCCACTTCCTCTTGCAAAAATTTCAACACCGGTAGACCGAGTTGAATTGGAAAAACAACATCCACCCCATAGACTAGATGAAATGGAGAGGTTCCCAGTGAATTCTGAGTGCTGATCCTATCAGCCCACAAACAATACTTCATCTTATAATCCCATGATTTTTTATTTTCAGCCAACAACTTCTTGATGATCCTGATGAGGGTTTTATTTGATGACTCATCCAACCCATTTCCCTGTGGGTAATATGGTGTAGAGTGTGTCAAGATAATGTTGTAATTCCCACTTAAATCAATCATGGCCTTAGATTTCAATGCATGAGAATTTTTTTTTACTAATTTACTGGGGCATCCAAACTTGGAAAAGATTTATGTCTCCAAGATGTTCATGATCACCTTATCAGTAACATTCATGGTAGGAACAACTTCAATCCACTTTGTGAAGTAGTCAGTGGTAGTAAGGATCCACATGTGCTATCCACTGGAGGGTGGGTTTTATCTCACCTATGAAATCTAGTATCCATTACTAAAATGGACCATTGGTAGTAATGGGTTTTAGAGGAAGTGAGAGAATTTTTAGTTTTGCAACAAATTTTTGACATTCTTCACAAGTTCTGACCATGGCAAAAACATAAAAAAATATGGTGGGACAGTAGTACCCAGCCCTTAGAACTTTGAGGGATGTAGATTTACAATGTTGGTTCCCTCCACAAACTCCTATATGCATATCTCTTATGACATGTTTTGACTCATATTCATCTAGATATTTTAGCAAAATACCAACAGGGTCTTTCGAATATAAATTGTCACTTAAAATGCAGTATTTTACAACCTTCAATTTAAGAGACCTAGTTTTGGATTTCCCCAATTGTGGTGGACATTCTAGGTGTTGTAAAAAATAAACAACATCTCTATGCCAGGGTGAAAAATAACACTGATCAATTACCTGCATGGTGTTCTTCCCAGCCTGCATCAGTGGAGCATCTGATTGATTAAAGGTATGGTGCAATTCCAGTGCTTTATAGCTTGAATCAGATAACATTTTTACAAGGCCTTGTCCCTTTATCATCTTAGTAGGCTTTATGTGTGGGTCATATTCTAAAATTTTGACTATCCACTTGCCCCTCTTACCCCCACTATCTTACTGGACAAGAATTTCCTTCACACTATTGCTAGGAACATAAGTTGTTATGCTAGACTGCAGAACATAAACCGTGAAAGAATTCAAGCCTTTGACTAATGCATAGGCATGCTTCTCTAATATGTCATATTTCAACATCCCTGAGTGATTTACTGAAGAAGTCAATGGGTTGTTCATTTCCTTCTTCATTCTTTTGTAGCAATATAACATCAATAGTCTCCTCAGAGAAAAATGAGAAAATCAGGAATTCTTTGGAATAGTCTAGACTAACCATAACAGGGGATTCAATCAAAGCCTTATTAATCCTTTATGTTGGTCCTAAAGTCTGCACCTGACTGCTAAAGGGAAAATCTAGGCCACCTCAAGTTTTGGAATGATTGATTTTTAATTTTGTTGGTCAGTTAGAGGTTTAGTTATACCAAGAAAAGAGCATGGTTGGGTTGCAAAACTTATATGAATGAGGTTCCTCCTTGGCTAGTGGAACACAAATGACAAACAAATGAAATAATAAAAACAAAGGGAAACAACAAACCACTCAATGAATAATTTGTTGCAAGAAGTTTAATACTTAAAATATCATTTCAAGACATTAAACATGTATCAAAATCACAATTACTCCCCTAGGTTGCGATAAAAACAAATCTTCACCAAGCATTATCTGTTTTCACAGGTTGCATATCAATAAAGACAAGTTATACATTAGCCGAAGGAAAAGACATGTACTTTGCACAAATAAAAAACTGCATTCAAGATAAGATAAAAACACATGAAGATTTGAACGAAAGACTGTCATAAATAGTATATTCACCAGGTAGAGAGATTTAATCCATTCATATAATGGGTCCAACCAGTTGTTGTGTTGCTATCCTTTCCCAAAAAACTCCCCCTTCAAAACAATCGGAAACTGCATATTTATCAGGATTGCAGAGGCTCTCGTTCATCTAGGACTGAGACTTAACTCTACATTAACAATTGTAGAAAGACTTATTAAATTGACTAAAACACCATTGGAGTACAACAATGTATACTTTACAATTGACTTAATAAAAAAGAGTGGTTCTTATCACAAATAGAAGACCACTTATTATGCTTTAAACTAAACAGAGTCTTGAACTGAATAATTGAAAACTGACACTAGCAATGAAACTGGACTGATGCGTGCGCTGGAATGAATTGAGACTGTGGAAGAAACTGATTCAGAGTGACATGGATTAGGTCTTCATTGATCATGGCATGCACACGCATTTTTGGAGGCCACTGGAGACAACTGGATGTGTAGCGTGAAAATATCCTAGAGTGACATGGTGACCTGACGTCATATAAGCACGTGATTATGGAGGTTGTCATATCCACACCGCTCTAACTCCCGAAATCCACCACCAACTTCCATGTACCTCACAATATATACCATGGTTTCAATTATGGGACCACTCTGGAAGATTAACATTTGAGCATTTTTTGTCCCCGCAATGAAGTGTGGTCGTCGATCGTGTTTGTGATCTGTGATCTGAGTGACCCTGCTACTTTAGCACCCCTTCTAAATTTCTATTCGTCTTCCATATTAGAAATCCCCTATCTGATTTAGAGATGGTGAAAATTTCTTAGAGCTCGAGAGATTTTGAACGCTAAGCATGAATATCTCCTGAAGTGACATGGTGACCCGACGTCATATCGTCGATGTGTCACCTAGAAATAGTGCAGATGATGCAATCGAAGGGCCTGAGATGAGAACCATGTGTCATGATTGATGAGTGCCACATGCTTTGACACCTTGGCATTCGGGAGTTTCGGGGATTTCGGACTATGCTGAGTTGAAAAAAACCCATGGAGCGGTAGGGCCCGAAGCAATGTGGCAGCCTGACATCACTTCGAGACTTCGTCTCTTCGGGACTTTGGGATGTAAAGCATGGAAATATCCTAAAGTAGTATGAGCCTAGTTGATGTGGCAGTCTCTCGTCACTTTGGGACTTCGAGATGTAAAGCATGGAAATCTCCCAAAGTAGTACAGGCCCAATTGACGTGGAAGTCTCTCGTCACTTCGACATTTCGGGCTTCGGGAGTTCGAGATGTAAAGCATGGAAATATCCCAAAGTAGTATGAGCCTGGTTGATGTGGCAGTCTCTCATCACTTTAGGATTTCATCTCTTCAGAACTTTTGTCTGGTCGTTAATCCTTGCACGACATTGTAACTCCAAATGCACGGGAGCCGTTAATCTGAACTGTACATGGGATATTCACCGTTGAAAATTGAACCTGTCTGTTTGCTTGTATTTCAAGCCCGAAATGGACTGCTCTAAATGATGCATTTTTCTCATGGTTTATCCCTGTTCATACAACATACTTGACCGACCTGTTGTAATCTCAATTAAAGGAAAACAAGATGACAAGTAATTCGAACCAAATCATGATATGTGTTTATCCTTCAAGAAAAACAAAAAAACTATGCACAAAGAATCAATCAAGCAAGCCAACAAGGAAAACCAAGTTATTGAATAGATGGGAAACCTACTTTATCAACCAGAATAGGAAAAATTTGACAAAGGCATAGGGAAATGAGAGAGCAGAGGCAGGGGTGCAGACCTAGGTTACAACATTGGCTCCAACTAGGGATAGCACTTCCCTGTGAGGTGCTAGGAACAACAGATCAATGCCTTTGAATTTAATAACTTTCCCCCACCTCCCTTTTCTTACCTCTTTTTCCATCTACAAACCATGTATCTTTTCCACAGTCTCTCAGCCATGCATCTCTAAAAATTAACATTGAAGCTAACCTGAGTTCCCTTGTTGGGCTATGTAGTCTTTATTCAAACTGAAACTCGAAACTGCAGCTATGTTGATTAAGGTTGGTTGTCATTGATGTCAACCCTTGAAGAAAGCCCCACAACACAAAGCTTTGGGTAATGGAACCAATATTGTTTGATGTAAAGATGACTCATTATTGTCTTGTCATGGTTGATAAGAAGTAAATATGGATGAACTCCAAAGTGGTCCCCTTATGGTGAAAGCCCTCATGGGAAGACACTT